>JAOUQZ010045755.1:0-10089 GCA_028564935.1 Neosilurus hyrtlii | reverse complement strand
GGAGCGGGAGATTGACAGGCGGATCGGTGCAGCCTCTGCTGTAAAGCGGAGCTTGTACCGGTCCGTCGTGGTGAAGAAGGAGCTGAGCCAGAAGGTAAAGCTCTCAATTTACCAGTCAATTTACATTCCTACCCTCACCTGTGAGGCGACCCGACCCCGGAAGAAGTGGAAGGAGATGAATGAAATGAATGAAGGAAGAAAGAAAGGAAGAACGAAATGAAGGAAGGAAGGGCGAAGAGAATGAAGGAAGGAACAAAGAAATGAAAGGAAGAAGGAAAGAAATGAAAGAAAGAAATGAATAAAGTAAGAAAGAAAGAGAGAACTAAATGAACGAATGGAGGGAGGAAGAAAGAAATGAAAGAGAAAAAAAATAAAGAAATGAAAGAGGAAAAAAAAGAAAGAAATGAATCAAGAAAGGAAAAAGAAAGAAATGAATCAAGAAAGAAAAAGAAAGAAATGAATGAGAGGAATGAATGAAAGAAGAAGGAAAGGAAGGAAGGAAGGAAGAAATTAATGAATAAAGGAAGAAAGAAAGGAAGAAGGAAAGAAAGAAATGAGACAAAGAAATGAATGAAGGAAGAAAGAAATGAGAGAAATGAATGAATGAAGGAAGTAAGAAAGAAAGATGCCACTCAACAGAAACTAACCACCATGCTACTGTGCTGCCCATAAAACCTAATAGTAAAAATAAAATTGTATCAGTTTGTTCTTGTAAAAAAGAAGAATATTCCTGTTATTTAAGATTTAAAGCAATCACTAAAAGAACACAATCAAAATGAATTTATTATCTCTGAGGTTTATTACAGCAGACAAAGAGGATATTAAAAATGGAAATATAATAAATATTATGCATAATAACAGAACCTTACATTGAGAAAGACTTTTAAGATCCTCAAATGATATTTTATTACATTTAATTGTCATTAAAACGAAAACTAAACTTTATGTATAAGATGAATTCTTAGATGATTACACATTTTTATTAACTTTAATTTATTGTCAGGGAGAACGTATTTTTCCTTTCTGTCCACTAGAGGTCACTCTTTCCCTTTCTCTCATCAAATTGCTTTAAAATGCACAGCAACAACAAGTGGAAATGTTTCCCTGATTTAAATCTTTCCCATTTTATACACATAAAGCATGATGAAATATTGATAGTATTGTATTGTCATTACCACAGATAGATAAATAATATAAATGGACAATTTAGAGAATAATGTGTCCCAGAACACATGGTTCACACCCAGTGATCAAAAGTACATTTTGAAAGATGAACAGATTATCGTAATGGATGTCACATCAGCGCAAAACACATTTCAGCAAGAAGACAGAACGAATATTATGAGCCGTAGGGTATTGGTTTCAATAAACTGTTCTGGTTTAAAAATTATTCTCATGTTAAATGTTCTCGCAGTAAACATTGCCGAAAATTTCGAGATAGGCCTACTTTATTCTTTCCAAAGCGCATTAAGAGAAAACACATTAACTTTAATCACTTTTAGTTATAACAAATTTTAAAGGTCATTAAACATCCATTGGTTGCATATGAAAACATTTCGAGAGATCATCTAAATAAATGGCCTTGTAAATGCATTTATTGAATCGTGGAAGAAAGAGAGAAAGAGAGAGAAGGAGAGAGAGAGAGAACATGGGTGCATGATGGTGGCTTGGGTTTTTATTTTCTTTTAAAATAAAAGAAACCATCCAGTATCAGTTTGTCTCTTGAATTGAAACTGTTCTTAAAACCATTTCAAGCAGTTGATGTGATTATTGGTTCTGCACAGCCACTCTGTGGCCTTTTATTGCCCTATAACTAATGGGCCATGGTGCTCCTATCAGCCCAATGCCTACTCAAAGCAGTTATAAAAGCTGACATATGCCCCGAGCTTATGACAGGCCGGAAATCAATAGGATGAGGAAGGAACCCGAGGTTTGTACTGAACCTAAAATGAGTCTGTTTTTTTTTTAGCTTCTGGCTAAGTAAAGTCAGTGCTTTTTTTGTCATCTGTGTTTATTGTTTCAAACTTATTGCACAGAAAACTCTTGTCTCATCAATTAGTTTCAAGAAAAAAAATCGACTTGGATGACTTCCATATTCACCGCAATATGTAACATCTTCAGTGACAGGAAATTCAGAGTAGTTGTTGTTTAAACTTCTTTTATCGACATGCTGGTCTACTTTCATTACATTACCCTCAATGCCCTTCTCCTACCTGCTGCTATTGGTCATTCATTCATTCATTTTTTGAACCGTTTAATCCTTATTAGGGTCGCGGGGAGGCTGGCGCCCATCTCAGCCAACTCTGGGCGAGGGCAGAGTACACCCTGGACGGCTCGCCAGGCCATCGCAGGGCAGAAACACGCTTATGGCTATGCAGCTACTCTTAACAAAAATCAGCAATGGTTCTTTCACATGTCTCTCACCATAGACAGTGAGTGACATTGCTGGCCTTTGATAACCCAGTTATCTGCACTGGGGGAGCTGCTAATGGTGCCAGTAGGATTTAGCTCTTAAGTCATCACTATTTAAAGAGAGTGATGCAGCAAAGCTTTAGAAGTGCTTGCTCTTTCATATAATCTTTAATGTTTGAGATTCTTCTATTAAACATCATTGTGGTCAGCACGGTGATGAAGTGGTTAGAAAATCCACCTCACAGCAAGGTGGTCTTGGGTTTGAGTCCTGGGCTCAGCGATGGCATTAATGTGTGGAGTCTGCATGTTACATTCTTGCTTGTGTGGGTTTCCTCCAAGTACTCCAGTTTCCTCCCAAAAGCCAAAGACATGCACATTAGAATAATTGGCTCACAGATGTGCATGATTGTTGGTGTGTTGGGCCGGCAATGCACTGGTAAGCTATTCAGGGTGTTCCACGCCTTCGATCAGAGTCATCTCCCGTGAGCCTATTAAAATTAAGCATTTGGAAAATGTATGAATGAATGAATGAACGAATAAACATTACTGTAAGTGTGCCAGCTGTGACATCAGCAAGGTACAAAACTTTCAACAGGAGTAGTGAAAAAATACGGCACATTTTTTTGGTTATATAACTGACCTGTTTTTGATATAATCATGGCTGTAAGATTAAAATTTACAGGCGAATTGTTTGCCTTACTCTGGACAATAGAATTGTTTCTGTAAAAGGGAAAGACACAGGCCTTTAGGAGTAAATATACAGTAAATATACCCCATTTTCAATAGAATCCCTAACAAGCCTTCAAGGTATGCACCCTATTCTCTTAATGAATCACACTTGAATATAATTAGCATATAATTTTGTTTATTGTGCAAGTCCTACCAACCTGTTTTCCATGAAATTTGGTGGAAAGGTGTAACATGGGGCAAGGAAGAACCTATTACATTTTGGAGTAACTCTCACGGGGCAAATCTTCTCACGTTGCGAGATACTACATCTAACATACATTTTATAATCCAGTAGATGGCAGTGCACTTCAATATGAGGTTTAATCGAAAAGTCTCATTTTCTGAACCAGTTTATCCTTTATTTGGGTGACAGGGGTGTTGGAGCTCATCCCAGCCGAGTTTGGGCAGAGGTACACCCTGAACAGCTCACCAACGCGTTGTAGAGTCAACACAAACATACAACCATTCACATTCACAATTACACCAATCATATCCTAATGTGCATGTCTCTAGACTGTTGGAGGAAACTGGTGTACCTGGAGGAAACACATGCAAATTTCACACAGAAACACCTTCGAACTTGAACCCAGGACCTTCCTGTAGTGAGGCGAAAGTGCTAACCACTAAGCCACCATGCCGCCCAAGTCCTAAAAGTGTTCCATTGCAAATGAATTTATCTTAATGTTGAGCACAAATCACTTGTACACATCCAGGAGATGCTTCAGCAAGTCTACAGCAATGAAGCAGTGATCAGGGTGATGTGCACTTCAAGGGGGGCTGATAGGTCAAGAAAGTCCAATGATGCGGCCAATTTCTGGGACATCACACTCACAAAGCATTCCAATCGTCCAATTTTTCTCTAGTTTGGCACAAATTTTATTTATTTCTTTTGGAATAGTGGTGCTGGGGTTGTCCGGAAGTTCGCTTCCTGAACTGGTAGGGCTTCCTCCACCTTCATGGCTATGTGACGGCTACGTGACCATTATGTAAGACTTACTGCTCACTCCTGCTGCATTACTATGCCACACTTGGTTTAGTCACAACTGGAATAGTTTTTGAAAGTTCTGATCGCTCCTTGTAGTGAAGAAATATAGCCAGTGTAAAAATATGATTCCATACCCCAACCCACATTCACACTCACCAGCAGTCCTCTGGGACACACATCTAGGCACGGAATTCTAATAACTTTGGTAATCTTTCCAGACATATAAAGTGGTTGCGGTTGCAGATTTGCATATCCTTTGGTGGAGATGCACCCTCCCAGTGCCCTTCTAGTTGACAATTGCTTTGAATTAGGATGTTCAAAGTGCACTCATCATCACAAGATCACAAGTTCACTGATGCTACAGTCAACCATGGCCTGAATTCAAGAAAGGAAATTTGGTTGGGCTTTCTGAGAGGGAAGGATGAAGGGATGGTGTCATTGTCTCTCCCTTGTCAACCACAGCTACACTTGTCAATCATAGGCATCTGTGAGCTCATGTATGGTGAAGAGGGCATATCACTGTTCTTACTTTCCTTCAAGTGGTAGGAAAGTGAGGAGGTTAAAAATGTGGTTGGCTGGATTCATGTCTCACCAGAAGCATGTGCTAGCCTTCATCATAAAGCCATTTCACACGGTTAACTTGCAACAATGATTTTCTGCCTGACATCATCGCGTGAAAAATCGAGCATCGTGTTACACGTTGCTCAGGACGATTTTCTCACAACTTTGGGTTTGGGTTTTAACTTATGCCACCACCAGGGGTGCCCAAGAGAATTTGATTTTTTAACCTAATTGTTTTGTCTTGTGTGTTATGATAAATATATCATAAAAGGTATAATATAAGGGTAGCACGGTGGCGTCGTGGTTAGCACATTTGTCACACAGCAAGACCTGGACTTAAGCCCCGGGCTCAACAAGGACATTTCTGTGTGGAGTTTGCATCTTCTCCCCGTGCTTGTATGGGTTTCCTCTGGGTACATTGGTTTTCTCCCACAGTCCAAAGACATGAACACTAGACTAATTGGCCGGTCAAAAACTGCCTCTAGGTGTGAGCGTGAATGGTTGTGTGTGTTGTCCATGCAGTAATCTGGCGAGCTGTTCAGGATGTACCCCACCTTCACCCAGAGCCCTGAACATCTCACTAGGCCATCGCAAGGCCAATATACACACACAACTATTCACACATACACTCACACCTAGGGGCAATTTGGAACAGACAGTTAGCCAAATGTGTATGTCTTTGTACTGTGGGAGGAAACTGGAGAGCCTAGAAGAAACTGAAATAAGCACTGGGAGAGCACACAGAATCGGCCAAGCCAAGGAGTCGAACCCAGGACCTTCTTGCTGTGAGGCACACGTGCTAACCACTACCGTGCCACCCCACTTAGAGAAAAGATGAAGATAAATAGAAATAGTCAGAGTTCAAAAACCCATTTGAGTTTTATTTGATATACTGTATTAATCCTGCAAGGCAAATTTTGGCTCTGCATTTCATCCAAAGTGAGCACCCACACACATAAACAGTGAACACACACACACTCCGAGCAGTGGGCTGCCACATACTGGGGTGCCCGTAGAGGAGTTGGGGGTTAACTGCCTTGCTGAAGGGCACGTTTGGCATGTAGGTGAAGGAAGTGAAAGTGCTCCCCCGCTTCTCTCACCATTAGACCACAGCTGCCCTGCCTCCTCGCATTTTATATTATCCTGATCACTTCTTAGACACAAACAACACATTAAGATATTCACTGCACTGTGGGTAATTTGATGTGTTAGTTGTGTGTTATTGCATCCCATTTGCTCTTAATTAATTCCAAACCATAATTTGCGATAACCAAAGTTTTTTTTTTTTACTTTATTCCAGTATGACAATTAGTAACCTGTGCTGATGTATACAGCATCCGATAGCAACCGATTTCAGCTTATGTGTAAATATAGCCTAATTATTTATCTCTGCATCTTTTCCTCTGCTATGTATGCTGTTAAATGAGCCCTTTTAAAGAAGAGTGATGTTAACAGATTGCACAAAAGACTCTGGTACGCTCTGTAATGAGTTTTTATAAAGATAAGAATTGCGCTATTCTGATCCACACTAATGACCCAAGAGCTCATTGAATTTATTCTGTCCATGGAGACTGTGCTCATAAAGGCAGAAGATTAAAAAAACCCTTTCTAACAGGTTAAGCAGCGTCAGGAGACTCTTATGTTTTTGTCGATATCACCGTCTCACTATATTAAAAATTACCCTCGAATGAACACTAGGCTGATTTAAGTGAACTCTCACTGGCTGCTTGGCTGTACATATAAACCTGCTAAACTGTTTTCCTGCTAGTGTTTATCGTCTGCTCGAGCTGTCACATGAGACGAATCTCTCTTCAATATTAACTTGGCCACAAGCTTCAGAGCACCTTGTGAATCTTAACCTCTGTTCATTAACAGGCTGAAGACTTGCTTTGGTCCTGAACGGAGAGTGGCTCTCGGTTCTGGGTTTTTAAATGATTAAACAGATTTAATCGAACATTTCCAACATTATCAGACACAAGGCTATTCCAGGATGTACATTTCTTCTGGCACATACTCTTCCTGTTGTGCAGCCAGAAAAAAAAGACCTGCTTTATTTTTCTGGAAAGACAGAAAACCTTTATAATGGTCTCTTTATTTCCACTCATTTGTCAGGACATTCCTGCATATTGGCATCTAGGGAAGCAGCTAATGCAAGACACAAAGCAGTATTTATTGTTTTGCAATGAGAGAGAGAGAGAAAGAGAGAGAGAGAGAGAAAGGGAGAGAGAGAAATAGAGAAAGAGAGAGATAGAGAAATAGATAGAGAGAGAAAGAGCGATAGAGAGAGAAAGAGAGACAGAGAGAGAGACAGAGAAAGAGACCAAGAGAGAGAAAGACACAGAGAACAGCAGAGAGAAAAAGAGAGAGAGAGAGAGAGAGAGAGGGACAAAGAGAGAGAAAGAGAGAGAGAGAGAGAGAGAGAGAGAGGGACAAAGAGAAAGAGAGAGAGAGAGAGAGAGACAGAGAGAGAGAAAAAGAGTGAGAAAAAGATGCCAGAAATACTGTATACAATATATAAAATATATGATATTTTAAGGTAAACAAAATAGTTTAAAAATTACTAAAAGGTTTAAAGATATTATAAAACAATTATTTAAACATAAAAAAAAACTTTAATCTATAATCTCATTCTCATTTAATAATCTCATTTTTAAATCAATTTATCCTTTATTAGGGTTGCGGGGAGAATGGAGCCCATTCCAGCCGACTCTGGGGGAAGGTGTGGTACACCCTGGACAGCTCACCAGATCATCGCAGGGCAACACAGATATACAACCATTCATATTCACATTCACACCAAACATATCCACTTAGCTTAATGAGCATGTCTTTGGACTGTGGAAGAAAACCAGAGTACCCAGAGGAAACCAACACAAGCACAGGGAGAACATGCAAATGCCACACAGAAATGCCCAAGCGCAGGACTTCAACCTAGGACCTTCTTGCTGTGAGGCGAATGTGCTAAACACTGTGCCGCCCTATTATAAAAAATATTATTATTATTATATCTTTTCGGATGCAATTCGGTAGGCTGCTAAGACCACTTCAACCCGACCTGCTATCAGTGTGACCTCCAGGCTGAATTACTTTGAACAAAGCCCAAGCTTTTACATCTAAAACCAGTTGCTGTTCCTACAGACTTCCTTCATAAAAAGTCAAAGGATGGTAATGGACGCGAGCAGCACCTCACTAAAAAGAACCGGTAAAAGGTAAGAGCCTTTAGTATGCGGGGAGTTTTATCACCTAAAATGTGGCTCACTGCTTGTTCACTTGCGCTGGACGACCCAATGACTTCACGTCACTTCTGGGAAAAAATGGTTGTTCCGCATTGGTTCAGCCCCCACTAGTAATCCAGGGGATAAAATTGCTTAGTATAGTGATTTTTATGGTCATTTATGTTAAAATAATCTCTGTATCGCTTAAACATATTACAGTACATATGAATTATGCTGTAAGGATGAACAATACCGGCACTCTTTAGATTCATTAATCTTATCAAATCAGAATTCAGAGACTGGAATTAAAAACAAGCTGTTTAAATATTAGTTTAAGTCAGGTCAGTGTGTGTGTGTGTGTGTGTGTGTGTGTGTGTGTGTGTGTGTGTGTGTGTGTGTGTGTGTGTGTAAAACTCAGCATATTTCAGGACTCTGAGATCCAGCTGGTTCCTCTGGAGGGCCGACCCTTGTGTTTTGTATGACCTTAGATGAATTTATGTGTTTCGTTGAGTCATAAAGTGTGGCTCTCTACACTGCCCTTGGTACACCCACATATCAAACATATTTTATGTGCTTGTGAAAGGACTGACAAATCCCCCCCCCCCTCCACCCCCAGAAAACACAGGGACACAAGTCCCTTTTCATGCGTGATGAGGTTATAAATTCATCTTTCACGTTAAACTGCTTTCGATTCACGCGCCCTCGCTCTTCTGAACAGCCTGCACTCCTGTAATACATCACGAAAGGGGATGTAATTGGTTTTAGATGGAGCTAGGCGATTACTTGTTCCAGACACTCTGGCAGATTCTTTCAAAAGCCCAGGTTAGATGGAGTAAACATGGAAAGCTTTCGTTTTTGTCCCCTGTGATCAAACAATTGAGCATTCTCAGGTTTAAGAGGAATTTTTATTGGCGCTTTATTGCTTTCAATTTGTGGTTGACAGATAAAAGCAAAACCCCAAAACCCAGGTATCTTGAGACGTTGTTTAAAGTCATCATGCTGCATGTTTACTTGTCATGTAGGAATTCACTCACTTACTTACTCAATCATTTGCTGAACCGCTTAATTCTACTAGGGTCACAGGGAGGATGGTGCCTAATTCAGCCGACACTGGACGAAGGCAGGGTACACCCTGAACAGCTCACCAGACCATCACAGGGCACACACACACAGACAGACACACACACACACACACATCCACTGTCATACTCACACCTAGGGGCAATTTAAAACAGCCAATTAGCCTAATGTGCATGTCTTTGGAGTGAAGGAGGAAACCTGTGACTGTGCGTTTCTGTGTGGAATTTACATGTTCTCCCCGTGCTTGCATGGGTTTCCTCCAGGTACTCTGGTTTCATCCAACAGTCCACAGACATACACATTAGGCTAAATGGCTGTTCCAAATTTCTCCTTGGTGTGGGTTGTGTGTTGGTACTGCAACAGACTGGCAATATGTTCAGGCTTTATCCCGCCTTTGGCCTACCCCCCCGAGTAGGATTAAGCAGTTTGGCAAATGAGCGAGTGAGAACGGGTGGCACAGGGATGTAGTGGTTAGTATATCTGCCTCACAGAAATAAGGTCCAGGGTTTGAATCCTGAGTTTGGCGAGGGCATTTCTGTGTGGATTTTGCATGTCCTCCCTGTGCTTGCTTGGATTTCCTTCAGGTACTCTGGTTTTCTCCCACAGTCCAAAAACATATACATTAGGCTAACTGTTTGTTCCAAATTGGCCCAAAATGTGAGTGTGTGTGAAAATAGTTGTGTGGGTTAGCTCAACAATAGTCTATCAAGCTTTTCAGGGTGTACCCTCTGTGCACTCAGTGACGGCTGGGATTGGCTCTAGGCCCCTGCCTTCATGTGAAAGTTTAATGTTACTGCGGCCTGCGAGTTTGATATGTCTGGCACTTTACAGTGTTGTGTGTGGAGCTGAAGGAACCTACCAATCACGGTGGGGTATATGGCTCCCAGGGGCGGTACATCGGCCGGGTTTGATGCAAGCAGAGAAACATTTTTTAATGAGTGAAAGTTACAGCAGCGTTGCCATGGAGAGTTTTCTTCTGTGCCTGGCTGGCTGCCTCGTTTCTCGTATTTTTAAGTTGCTGCCCAGCATGACATATATATATATATATATATATATATATATATATATATATATATATATATATATATACACACACACACACACACA
>JAOUQZ010045754.1:0-10089 GCA_028564935.1 Neosilurus hyrtlii | reverse complement strand
AGCACAGGGAGAACATGCAAACTCCACACAGAAACGCCCGAGCTGGGAATCGAACCCAGGACCTTATTGCTGTGAGGAAGACGTGCTAACCACTGCGCCACCGTGCCGCCTGGCTTTAATGTTTTTATGTATAAAACTAGAAATAATATTTCATTAGAGCTGGGTGATATGATATGTTATTAATATCATATATCAAAATCATTATTTTTATTTCAGATAATGCAGGTATCATGTTTTCTAGTACATTTAAAAAAATAACAATAGTTAATTCTGATTAGAAGAAGCATTACATTATTTCCTGTAGACATAAATTACATATTATATTTTAAAAAATGAAACACTACTGTACTGATGGCAGTTTGGTAGCAAACCTTTATATCATGGTACATATCATGTAGTGTAGAATGTCTTAAAGTATTGTGATATGATTTATTTGGTGATATCACCTGCTCCTGAACTTGTTACTTCAAACCATTTCTGCCCTTTCTGCAATGTAGACCTTTAAAATCCCACTCTAATGGAAAAGTACTCTTCTGTGCTGAGCCTAGCTTTCGTTTTTGTGGCTTTGCCCCTCGGGGGTCTCAGTATGTGATCAGGTGTGCCCGAGGCCTCCTCTGCCTCACTCCACCATCGTGGTGCTGCCAAGAACCCCGTTCCCCTGAGTTCCCTTAGCCCCAATCCATCTCTCAGCTCCTGGAGCCATTGCATGTTGTGTGTGAGTGTGTCTTCATGAAGGAACATTTAAACATCTAAGAACTTTGGATTGAAAACGGCTGGAAAAAGCCAGCAGACGCTGAGTGGAGTAGTGTAGACTGCAGAAGTACATGTGAGATGTAAAAAACAAAAAACAAAAACAAAACAAAACAAAAAAAAAAACCTACTCCTGCATGCTTCAAAAGAATTTCCTCATGTAATCCTTTGAAACTAAATTAAATTAATTTGAATCTAAATCAAGGTCTTTCATGGACATTTACATGAATTGGACATATTCAGAACTTTGTGCTTTTAATTAGTCACAGGTCTACCATCCGTCATATTTTTTGTTGTGAAAAACAGTCAGATTTTATTTAGACACTTAAAAAAATTAAACAATTACAAGTAATCATCATAAATATAATCATAGTCTGTTGTTTGTGGTATAAGAAAGACCAGATGTTAAAAAAAAGAGCTCCTCCCGTATTTGTCCCAACCTTTCATGCTCCAGTTTTATATTTCTAAACAACCTTAATTCTGATGATTTTGGCTTCCTGGCCATTACACATGAATCACAGTTTAATTAAGCAATGCAATGTGGTTAGGTTGCTAATTAGGTGCTTTAGAGTCACGTAATCAAATTGAACAAATTCTGTTCGATGTTATCCAGATGTCTACAATATTAATTCAAAATTCCATTTTTTAACTGAATGCTAAGTTACCCCAAAGTAATTCCATATATCACAAGGAACACGTTTCAGGGACAAGCTCCACTGGTTAAGTGGTGAAATTTAGTTGTTGGATCGTGCAATTGGCCACACTATTACAATAAGGCATGAGCAAGAAGACATGCATTGACATCACTTTTGGCCTTGAGAGTCACCTGTGATGCAGTGTGGATAGAATGCCATGGAGTGCCATGAAGCACCAAAGGGGCCAAAAATGTCTCGAAATAAGTCGTGTTATTTTCACAGAAATGCTAATGCACGTGTAAACTTTACATGCTGTATGAGGCAAAATAATGTGTCACTATATCTTGTATGATTCTTGCATCTATCTACATTTATTCTATCTGTACACACTGGATATGAGCAATCACACATTCTGATTGGCTAATCTACTTCTAGGATATCAGTTCATATACCATTAGGAGCTACGTCACTACAAAAAAACAAAAAACAAAGCAAAGCAAAAAACAAAAAAAGGAAGTGGTCATGACTTGTGCTAAACTACTGCTAACAACAGTTCTATTCTTTCTAGACTTGATCCACCGAAAGCAACAAAATGAGGAAAGAATGTATTTGATGATAAGAAGGTTATTTTATTTTTTTATTTTTTGCAAGAATTAGACTCGCCTTTATCAGCCACTTGTGAGGAACAGGCCTCCAATCCTCTGCACTACCTGAAGCTGGTGCCAGAAGTGTGGCGACACTCTGTTCTGTCCATAACTGGCCCTTTCTTTAAGTATTTGATACAAATGCTTTCATTCATTTATTTATATATATTTTACAATCCAGTGGATAGAATGAAACAATTATTCCACTCCCTCAAGGCCGTGAAACTGTTAAATATACATAGACAAGATGGCTGCCACACAAATCCTGCATTATTTAAGCATGTTTTCAAAAAATAATGCCAACTTCAACATGGAATATTAACAGTATGAGGATGTCCCACAGGCCCTCGGGTCAAGGGTGCTTTAGTATGATATGATGTCACAGCAACACCAGAACGTTTTCATAGCGAGATTTATTTAATGGATAGCTTACCCTCTATGTTGGTCACACTGCTGCTGTTTCCACCTCTTTACAAGATAAACATTACAGCCGTCTCATAATTTGCCGCCATGTGCATTGCTGACATGCAAAAGGATAAAGAAGTAAGTAGCAATTGACTGCTAATCAAAGATGACACACATTCAAAGTGATGTGTAAAACAATATTAAATAGTTATTAATAGTTGCTCACATTTTTGAGTAACAGTTTAAAAAAATGTTGAACACGACCAAATGTGAAGTGTGAAAAAGTGTAATAGACAATGGCCCAATCCCAGTTCCTTCCAGCAGTAGTTATGCTTTATGTTATCTCAGTCAACACAGGGCGAAGGACGGGAACACCTTGAACAGCTCACCAGACGATCTCATGACAACACACACGCAACCATTCACACTCACACCTAGGGGGAATTTGGAACACCAATTGGGAAGAAACTAGAGTACCTGGAAGAAACCCATGCAAAGATGGGGAGAACATGCAAACTCCACACAAACATACCCGAGCCTGGGACTCAAACCCAGGACCTTCTTACTGTGAGTCGGACGTGCTAACCATGCCGTCCCCAATTATGGTGATAAAGCAAGGCATTAAAAACGTGTAAAAATACTGCTGATTGTGGCTTAAATGTCATGTGTACATTTATTGTATTGTATTTAGAGTCTGTACAATGTGTATTAAAACTTAATCAATGGTTAAAGTTTCTCATTTAAAAAAAATTCTTCTTCATCTTCATCATCATCTTCCACTTGTTCCTGGGTCGACCAGGGGGCAGCAGCCTAAGCAGTGAGGTGCAGACGTCCCTCTCTCCAGTCGCTTCCTCCAGCTCTTCTGTGGAGACACCGAGGCGTTCCCAGACCAGCCAAGAGACAGTCCCTCCAGAGTGTTCTGGGTCAACCCCGTGGCCTCTTCCAGTAAAAATGGTCCTGGGACACCAGATCAGTTTCTGTGATAACTTTCACAGCTCGCCATGGATTTTTAATTAAAGTGATAAATGAGTACAATCAACAAGAGTGCATTTTCAACAACAGCTATTAATCACAAAAATCTTTTAGCACGCAAGAGCAAGAATCACTGTTACCACGGTAATGCTGATTCGGTTACTTTACATAGCAGCAACACATCCTAAAGGGTTTTATTCCTCTTATACCACAGCAATCTGCAATCAATTACAATTTACTTATTTAAAAATGATATTTAAGATCATTGCATTTGGGAGACACCCTTATCCAGATTTTTTTATTTATTTATTTTTTTTTATCTTATTCATGCAGCTGAGCAGTTAAGAATTCAAGGTCTTGCTTAAGGGCCCAACAGAGGCAACTTGGTGGGACTGGGGCTTGAGCCCCTGACCGTCTGCCCACCGCATTAACCACTGAGCCACCACTGCTCCATATGTGATATCGGATATATGAAATCATCGGATCAGTGTTGTAGAACATCCAATAAGCAATATAACATTATAGCGACTATAAAAGTTTGTTCTCTTGCTAGCCTCTCAATGATTCAAGAACATTCCAGATTTATTCCGAGAGCTAATCTTTATTATCATTCATATCACATCAAATCTTTCTTCATTGTTAATGCTGTTGCCTCACAGTGAGAAAGAAATTTGGAATTAGTATTTTTGTAAGTACATGCGCAGAACCCAGTATGTACAGTGGGTATATAAACAAATCACCCCTTCAAAATATTCACATTTTGTTGCTTTGCAGCCTGAAATGAAAACACACACACAAAATACTTTTTTTGCTGTATTTACTCAATGCGTTGGCATGGTGGCGCAGTGGTTATCACGTCCGCCTCACAGTAAAAAAGACTGGGTTTGATTTCCGGGCTTGTTTGGGTTTCCTCCAGGTATGCCGGTTTCCTCCAACAGTCCAAAAACATGCAGAGTAGGCTAATTGGCTGTTCCAAATTGCCACTGGATGTGGATGTGAGTGTGAATGGTTGTGTGTTGGCCCTGCAATGGCCTGGTGAGCTGTCCAGGGTATACCCCGCCCTCGCTCGAGTCGGTTGAGATGGATGCCAGCCTCCCCGCGACCCTAATTAGAATTAAGCAGCTTAGAAAATGAATGAATGAATGAATGAATGCATCTCATAACAGCCAAATAAAATATTATTAACAATCACTTACTGATTTTCCAAACTGTAATCCTATTAGGGTAGCTGGGAGGCTGGTGCCTATCTCTGTCAACATTGGGCGAAGGTGTGATACACTCTGAACTGACCATCACAGGGCCAACACACATACAACCATTCACGCTCACATCCACATCATTTCAGAAAAAAAAAACCCAGAATCATTGAGATGGTTAAAGGATCATCCCTCCTAAAAAGTGTAACTTAAAACAAACATAAACTATGGGAGGCAAGGCACTGTCAATAGATCTCAGGAATAAGGTTATGGACAGGCAGTAGTCTTGAAATGGATTAAAAAAATTTCTTAGGCTTTATCAATCCCTTGGAGCAAAGCAACGTCCAAAAGTGGAAAGTGTCTGGTACTACTAGGACGCTTCCCAGGCTGTCTCTCAAAAACGGATGAAAGAATGAGAAGGAAGTAGTTTCAGGCAGTTACAGCAATTTTGGCAAAAAGTTGGCATTGTGTGCATGTGACAACAATATCACAAATATCACAAATGTGGCCTGTATAGAAGAGGCGCAAGAAAAAAAAAATCAAGTCTTGTTTGAGTTTTCCCAAAATGCATCTTGGAGATTCAGAGGCCGAATGGAAAAAGGTGTTATGGTTGGATGATACCAAAATTGAACTATTTGGTCTCAGTTTGAAACAGTGTGTGAATATTTTGGAGAGGTGGTTCTTTTCTATACCCACTGTATACACACAAGACGTTACATTAGAAGTATGCCTTATGCAGCTCTGCACATCTCAAACCGGTCAAAGGAAAGCACCAGAAATTGAAGGCACTAATAGATGAAGAATGATAAATCTAATTATGAAGAAAAGAAGTGGAGAACAGTCATTTATGACCTGGAGCAGCGAGGATTAATGATGGCTGTTAAAGCATCTTTAAACTCCTTCGTGTTCTCTTTGTGCACTTTTCCTCAGGACTAGAGATGCACCAGGACAATTGCCAAAGCCCTCATGGTTTCTCTTGTCTCGTGGCTGGTAAACTGTCGCCTCCTCCCAGATTCTGTTACTCCCCATTCAGAGCCGGCGCGTCATTACCAGACTAAAGGCCTTTAATTCTTTGTTTTTGTGGGATATGTACAGTATATATACACTGCATTTATAGAAAAAAAAAACTAAATTAGACAGTAATTTTAAGCATGGCCACATAACACCACTGGATAGTTGAAATAATGTTTACATTAAAATTTTGAAAACCAAGTTCTGGTTTTAAATCAAATGTAATAATCAAGTAGGATTTTTGAACTCTTCATGTCTATGTCCTTCTTCTGGTGCAGATTGTTTTGCTATGCCGGTCTTTCAGTGCACACAGGAATTACAGGAATTCCTCAGAGCTGCTGACACTGTTCTTAGACGGTTTTGAGGGTAAATTACGTTCAACAGAAGTGAGACACATTTTACTTCCTGGAAACCATCCAAAAGTATTATCACTGTTCATGGCTATGATGACTTTAATTACAAAATGAGCAAATGTATGTATTTATTACAAAACAATCATTCTGAGTGGTATTTTCATGTTCCCCTGTGCTTCCATGGGTTTCCTCAGGTTCCTCTGGTTTCCTCCCACAATCCAAAGACATACATTAGGCTAATTAGCGATTCCAAATTGCCCATCGATGCGAATGTGAGTGTAAATGGCTGTTTGTCCTGGAGAACAGGTTCGGCAGCAGGCTAGAAACCCTCTCAGGTACAAGCATACATTGCAACAAAAACCTCGAAAACGGCCCAATGTGCCATGGGTGCAAAATGCAATAAAAAAAGCTGCTCAAATTGATCAATTAAAAAAGAAAAGAAAAGAAAAACGATTCAGCTGTTGCTTAGTGGAAGTGCACTTGTCTTAACCATTGTTTCTAAAACCTTATCCTGCATTTTATCAGACTCGAGGGAGTAAATGGATTTGGTGATAAATGATAAACATAGACGAGTGAGTAACCGCCTGAGAACACTAAAAAATCTCACAGTGAATGATCATCTTTACTCCACTGAGCCAAAGTAACATCCAGCGTTAGTGAGTAAAGGTCTGCGGTCAGATTTCCCATTAATGACATAAGTGCAATATGACACAGTGACTACATTTTACACATATATATTCAAATTGCTGTGAGAATATTTCATAGCATGGTAGCTAAAGTATCTATGTTTAACACCTATGTGTAGCTGTGTATCTGATTTGGATCTTGCTGTAATCAAAGCAGATCGTGGTATACGTCTTAAAGTTGCCCATTGACGAGCCAATAGCCTGTTTTATCCTCCATTATCAGTTTACTTTGGCTGCATGCAAAGCTCACTGATTTAGTATCACTTATTCGTCTGTTTTACATATTGTTTGGGTTCTGTGTGCTTGTCTATACAATCCCCAAGTGACAAGACATGTAACAAGATTTTATGCCCAGAGGAAAGATTTTGCATATGCGCTATTACTTGGCAGTGCAACATCGATTAAGTAGAAACAGGAAGTAGCAAAGGGATTAAGTAGAAAAAAATTAAAAGATAAGCTTAAGAAATGGAACAGATGGAAGACAGTGATTCCAATTTAGATAAAACTGGGGTAGTACATTTTAACCCCCCCCCCCCCCCCCCTTCTCACACATACATACACACGCGCGCACTCAGATTACATCCAAAATCTTTTAAGTTACTTAAAACACAGATTTCTCACAGCTCTCCGTGACCATGTCTGTGTTAATGGCCGCCATCTTGTTTTGATGATAGTTTGTGCTCTTGTGATGCTATGGATATGTTCTCCAGATCATTGGTGTCACTAAAACTCACATACAGTAGTAAAAAAAAGGCTTTCATAAAGACATCATGACCAATTCCTTTTTATTTCTAAGAGATAACATATAGTATCCTGAAATGATGACATTATATAAAATATGGCCGTGAAAGAAAAACAAATGGAAATGTTTTCATTAAATGAAGGATATTTCATACTTTTGTCTGGTTACAGTAAACTTTATGGTGTGGAACATCCATAAAAAAAGTTAAAGCAGATATAAATCAAAAGAACACAACTCTAACAAACCGCAAACTGTAAACACAAAGTATTTGTGGCATGTCGCCTCCCCTCATCGCCCCTCGTCATTCTGTATGGAGCCAAATCTCAGTCAGCACTAATTAAGTTACTTGAGACTCAAATGCATGGCTCAAAGTTTCGACATCCAGGAGCAGAAGGAATGTGTTACATGTCCCGATGCTGAAATATGGCTGTGGGTCAGTGAGGGCAAAGGCGAGGCTGAAAGACCTGGTCTGTCCTACCTGTGGCCATGCGGTTTCCCCTCACCAGCCCCCAATCCTTACCCCTACCTCCACCTCCACCTCCACCTCCACCACCT
This sequence comes from Neosilurus hyrtlii, assembly GCA_028564935.1. Taxonomy (NCBI): domain Eukaryota; kingdom Metazoa; phylum Chordata; class Actinopteri; order Siluriformes; family Plotosidae; genus Neosilurus; species Neosilurus hyrtlii. Next base: position 2,140 of record JAOUQZ010045754.1, on the reverse strand, counting down.
CCAGAAATCCCTGGAGGGCTTGAGCATGGAAAAGCCCAGAGGTAAGCAGATGTGAAGCTTCTGATCTGCGCTCCTTTCTAAACATTGAAAAATGGCTTTTCAGGAACTATGTTCAGTACTGTACAAAAGGAGACTCTTTCTTAGAATTGAACAAAGGACGATTCAGAGAAATACACTGCATAAATTATTTCTGTAGGACAAAGAAACCCCACACAATTCATTGAACACACACACACACACACACACACACACAGAGGTTTTGACTGAAATTTGAAAATTTGTATCTATGGGGTATATTTCTTTCACAACTAATCATTCATATGTAAATACAATAATGAGAAATTTATGAGTCATAAATCCATAATCGGATAATTTTCAACAAGACCATATGTACCATCAACATAGTATGACTGCATTCATAACTTTAAAAAAAAAAGTGCTCATAAAGAATTATACATATTGTTATTATGCGAAAGAAAGAAAATTAATTACAGCTAATAATAATGTTTATAATAGATTATGTATGAGAGAGAGAGAGAGAGAAAGGAAAAGGGAGGGAGGGGGAGAGCGAGAGAGAGAGAGAGAGAGAGAGAGAGAGAAAGTAGGAGAGGTATAGAGATAGAGGAGGAGAGGGAGAGAGAGAGAGAGAGAGAGAGAGAGAGAGAGAGAAACAGAGAGAAATGGCAGGACACAAGCTGTAGGTAAATAAAAGGCTTAAACATGCAAAATATTTCAGAACTATAGATTGCAAACAGAAATATGGCTTAATGTATAAACTCATTCATTCATTCATTCATTCATTCATTCACTCTCTGAACTGCTTAATCCTAATTAGGATCATGGGGAGGCTGGTGCCCATCTCAGCCGTTAATGTATAAACTAAATGTATGAATCCAAGTCAACACCCAGAAGCAGCAGATTTCATTTAAATATAATTTTATGTGTAAAAAAGACTCAAAACTTGTCTCTGAACTTCAGCAGACACCCAGAATGCGATTTACTGAGTGTTTGGCTCCCCCTGCTGTTTATAAGCTGTAACTGATTTGGCAACGAATTCAGGATAGAAATATATTAATACAGCACTGGTTAAAAGTTAATCTCATTCAAATCTCTAGATTAATTTATTTCTGTGTGTAAAATCTGACCTTAAACTTCTGTTTTCAGAATTCCATTGGCAGTTTTGAAAAGCGAATCTCAGAATGATGTCATCGATACCCAAATGAACTTGAACAGGATTTTGATATATTCATGCCATTTCTTATCAGAGTTGCTTTGGAGGTGTGAAAAGGCTTAGATTAAAATCATTGTCTGTGCAACTGGAAAAAATATATACACCAGGATTCCTACATTTAAGAAGTAACATCTGAAATACTGATAGGAATCCTGTTTGAAGTTGAACGCCTCCATGGCAACTTTGGTATTGATGACATCAATAAAATCAATAAAATAGTAGATTTTATTATAAATAAAAAAAATCTAAATAAAATTAGTAGATTTTTAAATTAAAAATAGTACAAATAAATAGATAAATAAATGAAAAAAATACTAAGGCAGCAAAAATGACTGACAGACTGTCAGCATGATTTATATTATTCATTATTTTCTGTTTTATTATGTACAATTTACTGTAATGCCAGTGCATTTCCAGATGCTAACACCGTTAGTAAATTCCCTGACAGAAGAAAGTTTGATAAGGAACTGCTTTTCTCTCTCCACAAAACAGCAGCAGTGCTTTAAGAGAGATTACTCAAATGCAGGCTATCAGATTCCTGATAACATTTTCTCTGATACAGCATTTAAATGACTAATAAAGATTTGACATATAAGAAAAGAATTCCGCCTCAGCGTGGACCATGAACCCATCGTTCTGCCACATCACCAACACAACAAGGAGCACAGTCATTTACTGCTGTGTGTTTACCACTGGGTAATATTTCACAAGCTGTAACACTTTATTACATTCACAAAATCATTTCAATGTGGAGCAATGTGTTGGCTCAGCTTTCACACCAGAGAGACAGATGGAGACAGAAACACACAACTACAAACTGACTAACCAACCATACAGGAGAGAGAGAGAGAGAGAGAGAGAGAGAGAGAGAGAGAGAGAGAGAGAGAGAGAGAGAGAGAGAGAGAGAGA
>JAOUQZ010045753.1:0-10090 GCA_028564935.1 Neosilurus hyrtlii | reverse complement strand
CACACACACACACACACACACACACACACACACACACACACACACACACACACAGAAATACCCCCCCCCTTATTTCATGTTTTTATTATTCCTCGCGCATCTTTTTTCTAGATTTGTAATCATCCCTTGCAAATTGTTGATTTTTTGTTTTAACATATTTAAACAAGCACATATGTTCCCCTCTGTAATACAGAACCAACAGATAAAGATGATATACTTCAACAAAAAAAAAAGGAAATTAGCTTTTCCATTCATTTACTCAGCAAAAAATATGAATGATGTAATATTCTTCAGTGGAGAAATGAAGTTCAGAAGCTCTGCTTCAGAGCCTGGTATTGCCCCTTTTTAGCATAAATAATTTATTTTCCTGATATATATTATATCTATATGTATATATCATATTTACCACTTCATAACATTACCATTAATTCTCACAACACTTAAAAGGTGTTTAAGGATTGAAGACACCAAATGATGAAGCATTTCCTGTGTTAATTTTTCCATTCGTCCTGCAAATATATCTTAATATGTGAGAGTACAGGGTTGTTGTAGCATTTTTCATTTAGAAAATCCTCTATGTGGGACAAGTCAGGAATACAGGAAGGTCAATCCTGCACCCACACACTCTTCTTCCGCAGCTGTACCTTTTGTAATGTGTGCAGAATGTTGTTTTGCAGCTTCATTTATGGAGAAAATGTAAACTCCACACAGAAACTCCACTGAGCCCTGGACTCGAACCCAGAACCTTCTTGTCCAAAGACATGCATATTAGGATAATTGGCTATTCTAAATTGCCCCTAGGTGTGAGTGTGTATATAAATATTTGTGTGTGTTGGCCTTACAATGGTATAGAGAGCTGTCCAGGGTGTACCCTGCCTTTGCCCCAGAGTCGGCTGAGTAGGCTCCAGCCTCCCAGTGACTTGAGTAGGATAAATCGTTTTGGCAAATGAATGAATGAATCCAGAGCCTGTTTAGATAAATGGAGGTTCTTGATGCAGTGTTGTTAAAGGTGTTTAGCTTAGGCTTGTGCCCTTTCTTTTTACGTGCTGAAATTGTTTGAAGATTCTTTGCTTGTCCAGCACTTTGGCTCCCGACTGGTGCATCGACAAAAGTGAGTGACTATCAACCTGGAGATCCCGAGTTCGAATCCAGGTTGATGCAGCCACCATTAGTGACTACGAGTCCATGGGAGCTAATTGGCTGAGATCTCAGGGGAGGGAGGGATGGCATACGCTCACTTCCCTGTCACTCACAGCGATCACCAGCCAATCATTGGTTTCTGTGAGCCTATTCGTACGAGGGGGCGGATAACGCTTTCCCTCCGAGTGTGTTAGGTCGCCTCCAAATAAACATGCGCAGCAGTTCATCAAGAGGCGGGGGGCATGTGCATGCTTACACCCCTCCCTGGTTGGTGGTGGTCATGTGATAAGGAAGGCAACACTTGAGAGGTGGCATTTGGTTACGAGTATATTAGGGGAGAAAAATCTGATCTAAACTCTTTTGGACTTACCACACACATAACTCTTTCCTCCTCAAGACATTTCAGACTTTCTGAAGACTTTTCTGGGTTGCTGCTTGTAACACATCCCAGGCTTCTTTCTACGTTACAGATTTCTTCTTAATTAAATTCTATGGCTCATTGAGAACTGTGGCGTCACTGTGCTGCGATGTGTTGAAGTAGGCAGCAAATAAGCAACATCCTAAACACAAAGCTTAGCTTACTGTGGGTTGGAATATCTATACCTTTCAATTTTTTTAAACCTCTGTACTATTCCAGGTTTACTTCTCCCTTAGTGCCAGAACATCATTTCATCTCGATATGTAAACACTGCCGAGGTTTTTCTTTCTTCTCTTTGTGTTTTATGCACTATGGCACTTAACTAAAGCTAATGTCTGGCCTTGAAATATTCCTTTTCATGATCAAAGAAGTTACACTGACATTTGCTATATTACTAAGCCACTTCTTTAATGATAGCATTGTGTGTTTCCATAAAAATGGAGAGAACTGGGAAGAGGAATCATTCGGTCATGTAATTACTGTATTTGTGTAACACTCTAAATGTACTATAAAACCATAAAGTGGCATCATGGGCTCTATAGCAATAGTGCCGCCTTGGGTAACTTTGTCTGTCTGTCTGTCTGTTTTTCCACAGATACTAGATTTTCTCTCTCAAACAGTTCAACTGTGTTTTGTAATTATATGCAAACCTACACTAGATTTATGTTTTTATTCTTATGTGCCACACTGGTGAATTCAAAATTTAATGGTCTTTAGTCAAACATGAGATTAGGATCTGCAGAATCTGTAGTCAAGACTGGTATTCCAGTCCACTCACAGTGTTATAGATTAGAGTGAAGTGTATCTGGCTAATTGTGGATTTACACAGCGTGTTACTGCAGTGTGTGTGTGTGTGTGTGTGTGTGTGTGTGTGTGTGTGTGTGTGTGTGTGTGTGTGTGTGTGCGTGTGTGCGTGCGTGTGTGCGTGCGCGCACGTACATGAAAGGCTAGCAATACTGTCTAAAGTTTTTTGAAGACTATAATCTTTAAACACCGGCTGTGTTCCAAATCAAAGTATACTGCCATCAAATGCTGCTTAATGCACACGATTAAGCTATAATCTCGTTAGCTAACACGACTTTAATTAGGTCCTAAGATAACGTTGATCAAATAAGCTAATCAGGTTAAAAGATAATATTAAGCTAATAAGGTCCTAGCTGATATTAACGTGTTTTAAGATAAACGTTACCTCATAAAATCCTAAATTCATAAATAAGCGCAATAAATGATATCAAGTTAATGAAGTTCTAGGCTAACATGACTGAAGATAATTTATATGTAATGTTCCTTGAACTATTAATTATTAATATAATAATTTAAATGAGGTGTATTAAAATGAAAGAAGATAATATTAAGCTAATGACATTATCATTAATAACCCTGCAATTAATATTATTATAATAATTATTAATAATAATATGTTCAGCTAATCCATCCATCCATCCATCCATTTCTCTGTCTATCCAACATTTTTTATATTGCCTATCCTTCAGGGTTATGGAGGAAACTGGAGCCAATCCCAGCTGGCTTTGAACCGATAACCTTCTTATTGTAAGGCAACTGTGTTAACTACTGAGCCACTGTGCCCCTTGTACCTCATATTCATCTAGTAATAAACAAATTCATCGTAATTATTATTAAATAATAAATATTTACATTAACGGAGAATAGAGATCAATTTCGAGCTAACAGAAAGGCTACAGTAGCTTAGCTAAAGACTCTACAATTATGGCCAGCATAAAAGGACCTCAGAATGCCCATCATGTCGAACCTTGACACGGATAGGCTACGATAGCAAAAGATCATATTGGGTTCCAGTTCTGTCAGAAAGTTTTAATTGAATAATCACAGCAGTGATTACTATGATTTCGTGAGCAACAATTTTTTTTTAACCCTAACTGATGCATTGAGTAGCTTCTCCTTTCTTAGAAAGCCATGTCGAAAGATTATCTTGATATATGCATAATAAAACCACTTGTTAGTGAGAATAATCAGAATTTAAAAAATCAGTTTAGTAGAAAGCATGAAGATTGGACTCTTAAACGATGGAAAAAGGTTATGTGATCCAATGAGTCCAGATTTTACCTGTTCCAGAATGAACGGGGTGTCAGAGTAAGAAGGGAAATGCATTAAGTGATGGACATAAGTGCATAGTGGACACTGTATAAGCCTCGAAAGGCAGTGCTATGAATTGCAGTCTCTTCAGTTGGTCAGGTCGAGGCTCAGCACCCATGTGTGGCAATAAAATGAAGTCAGCTGATGACCTGAATGTACTGAATGAGCAGGTTATCACATCAATGGACTTTTTCTTCCCTGATGGCACGGATATAAAGGGGGGTCTCCAATAATGAAACAGTGGTTCAGGGAGCATGAGGAATCATTTTCGCATATGTATCAGCACCCCAGAATCGTGACGTTAACACTACTGAAAGTTTTTGACATGTGCTGTAGAAGACTTTATGGAGTGGTTCAGTTTCTCCCTCATCGATTCAAGATACTAAAAAAATTTGTGAAACTCTAAATGCAAAATCTTGTGAAATGTATTATTTTTAAGGCAAGCACAGTTAATATATTAAATATAAGCTTATTATAAATATTAGGTTATTCATCTAATAATAGAATAAATACATTAATACATTATTACTCATTTGCAGTCTCTAAATCTTTTCAGCTGTTAAACCATTTTGCTTTCTTTATTTTAAAATCAATGCTACACATGATGGGTTCTCCTGCTAGTTATTTTAAAAGAGTAAAACAATGAGTATAAACAATTTGAATGATTTTACTTGTTTTTCAAATACATGTTTAAAATATTTTAAATCAGACTTCGTAAATGTATTTAGCATACTTTTTTTTTTAAACAAATGGTTTTGTCCCAATTGTGGTACTGTAAAAAAAAAAATGGCATCTTTAATAAATAATGTAAATGTTCTGCTGTTCATTTCTTATTGAAGTAATAATTAATATTTTATTGGGGCATTAATATGAAGGCCTTTGTGTGAGTTGGTGGTTATTAATAAGACAGCATGAGAGGACATGTTTTGTGGTTAAATTCAGTGATTATACTTTAAACAGTGTAAAATATTAAAGGTGTGGTGCCCCCCACCCCCCCCACCCTTCCTGAGCAGGAACAGGTGATGAATTACTGGCTGTGACTCTCATAACTGTCAGGGTGAAACAGAATCTCAGCTGCAGCACAATAAATAAAATTTAATTTACAACTTTGCTGCCTTTGAAATTGGAGCCACAACATACACAGAGCAGCAACAGAGTGTCCTGGAATAGGGACATGACTTAGCACATCGCTAACCAGACCGTCACACTTGCCTGACATTTTTCTCCAAGTCAGACCCTCCTCACATTGCACCGTCTCGACATCTATTTTCACATGACGACGCTCATGAACCATGTGACACTCGTCTTTTCACCGCCAGTGATGAAACTAATGCCTCCAACATCGTTCCTTCTATATCCACATGTCTCTAGGGGCTTTTGCACCCGGATAAATGCTTTAGCCATGCTGATGTATGCAATATACTGCTCAGGGACTTTCTCCAGCATCAATATAAACTTAATACAAAATTAACATTAAAATAATAACAAAATTAATTAATATAAAATTAAGTACCTCAATAAATAAATAAATAAATACAATAAACTGTGAAAATAATCAAAAAACAACAAATGAGAAGGGGGTGGATGGAAAATAAAAAAGATACAGAAAGGACAGGACAAAGACAAAAGAAGTCATATAAAGAAAATTTTTAAGGAATAATAAAGAATGTGAAGGAATATAAATAATTACTAAGTAGAAGATGAAAAGGGATTAAGAAAAAAACAGAAAAGGCAGAGAAAGATAAAAAAATTATATGATGGGGATAAAAAAAGGAAAAGGCATGGTAGTAAGGAAAAAAAATGGACTGAAAGGAAGAAAGAATGATAGAAAAAATATACAATGGCTCAAGAAAGAAATCTGAGGGACTGAGAGATGAAACAGACAGAAGGAGAAAATGATAAAAAGTGTTTATTAAAGTTTAAAATAGAGAGAGCAGAATTAAAAGGCAAATAAAAATAATTAAAGAAAAATATGTAAATAAAAGAGGTTAAAGCATATAAAAAATGAAAGAGAAATATAAAATTGCATGGGGCGGAAGGATGTTTTTGTGTAAAAAAGGGGCAAAGAAGGGAAGCCAAGATTTTAATCAAACTGAAAATCTGTGGGGTGATGGGAGGAGGGCTGAACTTTTTATATTCCCTATAGCCACAATGACCCATGGAGGTCATGGGTGTTTAGCTTAGTTTAGCTTGTGCTCCTGCCCTTTGTGCTTCAAAATTCCTTCAGGTTTCACGTATCATTTACTAATATTACACACCACAGAGCACAAGTGCCAAACTCAAGGCCCGTGGGCAAAATCCGACCCGCTCATTTTATGTGGCCCGCAAGAGCTTTCAAAGAATACGATTATTAGAATTCTTTGCATCGACCATTACCATGAAACATAATTCATCATCCTTCCACTAGGTGACAGAAGCATATTTCAAGTAAACAGCTAGCTAGTCATAACTAAGGAAAGATTGCATGCTAGCTTGTCGCTGTTAAGCGTAGTCAGAAAAAGCAAGTGAATAAAAGAAAAAAGGACAAATGCCTAAATGAATCATGTTGACATGCGGATTTCATGCAGGTTGCCCTTTTAGAAATGTTCAGTGGTTATTTAGCCTTCGATCACCTTTAGATTTAGTGATGTGGCCCTCGGTAAAAATGAGTTTGACACCCCTGGCACAAAGTGTAAAAATCCATTATGAACATTAAAAATAATAATTTTTAATTTGGCAACAATCTGGATATCCTTTGCACCTCAAAGACTAGCCCCGTGTCCGAAATCACTCACTCATTCACCACCCCTATACACTATATAGGAAATTAAATGCAGATGTGCAGAGCATAACGGTAAAGTGTTAAAATGATTTTGGACACTACTCCTCAGCACTTTTATTATGTAATGCTGCTGCACAATTAAAATGTGACACGTCAACGTGAACTGAGCGGCTGGACTTTCCGTAAGAAACACTGCCACTGCCTTTTTTACATCAGATTTGAAGCTTTGGCTTTTTTGGGGTTACTGATCTGAAGGTCAGGGGTTCAAGCCACACCATCACTGAGTTGTCACAAAAAAAAAGAAAGAAAGAAAGAAAGAAAGTAAGCTGGGTTAACAAAGGCCAGCCATGTCTCTAACTGCCTGTGGTCAGAGGTATATAAAAGAACTATTGCTGTTGTTTGTAAAGAGTAGGCCATTGGGTTGCTGTCAGTGTGTTTCTGCCCTGCGATGGCCTGGTGAGCTATCCAAGGCATACCCCAGTCTCGCCTTGGCTCTAATTAGATTTATGCGATTCAGAAAATGAATGAATGAATGAATGGATATATTTTTTTCACAGCATTGTAAATTTATTTTTGATATTTTAATTGAATTTGTCATGAATTTGTCTCACTCCTCCCATAATAAGGAAAAACCCAATGCATGATGGTATATACTGCTTGGTTAGTGCAGTTGTGCCCTACTTTTCATGATGCATTAGGGACATTGCACTGCATAGTGTTATATAATAGTGTATATTCAGACACTACCATTTAGTGCACTATATAGTAAGTAGTGAGTGATTTTGGATACAGGGGGGTCTTTTTTGGATGCTGCTTTTGTACTAACTCATGTTTATAATCACCTGTTTTAGATCACATCATTATTTCATTATTTAAATATATATCTGTCCTTTTCCCAACTTTTTTTAAGATTTGTTGCAGGCTTAAAATGCAGGAATGGATGTATATGTCACACTATCCAAAACCAGCCTTTACACCACACTACCCAGCATGCTCTCTCAATCACCAGACTTTCAACTTTCACATCACATGACCTCGACACACCTGTTAGCACCCACTGATTACACAGCAGACTATATATAGATTGGCAAGTTCAAGTGCAATCTGCAAAGTATCTGATATTCACCTCCTGTGTATGAGCTTTGCTCGCCTCACGTTATAGGATCCTGCTATGCCTCTACTGTGCTGTTCATCTGATAGCTTGACCCATGCTTATCTACCATTTATTAGTTTGGACTGTGATTGTAACCTGCGCTTACTCTTCAAATAAAGAGCAGTGTCTGCAACTCAGCAGTGTTACAGTATATTAAAGGGCATTAAACCGAATCTTAATAAAAGCTTGTATACATTGTATATATCAATACATCAAAACATGCTGTTGTTATTACAATATTTTTCATGAAGTGAAAAAAAAACAAGAATTAAAGCCTCACACAGGAGAGTGCCACTGAACTGTGAAAGGTGAAGAAGCTGTAAACACTGAAGTGTTGTGCATTTAAATGCACTGAGTTATATAATACAGGTTCATGTATACAAGCAGACACTTGTCTGATGTATGGAAATGCCATGCAGTATTATGTGCATTGGAGACCTAGTTTTATTTTATTCAGAAGTTCAATAATTCATATCTGATTTGTTATCTTGGTGCCTGTATTCTGTTATTACTGCCATTATCTTGCCTTATTGGTACTCTTCCATTAACATCCTATTCTTGCAATTTCACACTGTTGTGACAGCGAAACAGGCTACAACTGTGGGCCTTTTCAAACAGGCTGATGCAAACTAATGCAAACTATTGAACGCACTGCAACTTCGAACATGTAATTAAAAACAAACTGATGATGAAAGTAAACATTTTTTAATGTAACAGGAGAGTTTGGAAGGTTTTCATTTCATTTTATTTTAATTTGATGAAACAAAACATGAAATATCTTGGGATCATATAGCTTGCAATAATATACAGTGGGGCAAAAAAGTATTTAGTAAGCCACCAATTTTGCAAGTTCTCCCACTTAAAAGATGAGAGAGGCCTCCAATTTTCATCACAGGGACACTTCAAATATAAGAAACAGAATGGGGGGAAAGAATCCAGGAAATCACATTGTAGGATTTTTAATGAATTAACTGGTAAATTCCTCAGTAAAATATTTGGTCACCTACAAACAAGCAAGATTTCTGGCTCCCACAGACCTTTTACTTCTTCTTCTTTAAGAGGTTCCTCTGTCCTGCACTCGTAACCAGTAATATAGGCACCTGTTTGAATTCGTTATCAGTATAAAAGACACCTGTCCACAACCTCAAACTCCACTATGGCCAAAACCAAAGAGCTGTCAAAGGACACCAGAAACAAAATTGTAGACCAGCACCAGGCTGGGAAGACTGAATCTGCAATAGGTAAGCAGCTTGGTGTGAAGAAATCAACTGTGGGAGCAATTATTAGAAAATGGAAGACATACAAGACCACTGATAATCTCCCTTGCTCTGGGGCTCCACAAATGATCTCACCCCGTGCGGTCAAAATGATCACAAGAACGGTGAGCAATAATCCCAGAACCACACGGGGGGACCTAGTGAATGACCTGCAGAGAGCTGGGACCAAAGTAACAAAGGCTACCAGTAATACACTACGCTGCCAGGGACTTAAATCCCGCAGTGTCAGACGTGTCCCCCTGCTTAAGCCAGTACATGTCCAGGGGCCTCATGTACAAAGACTTGCGTGAAATTCTTACTGAAAAACGGTGTTCGCTTAAATCCAGAAAACGTCGTACGCACAAAAAAATTCAGATGTATGAATCTATGCGAACAGATAATTCCAAGCACATTTCATTTGAACATCCAAATCAAGGTGGAATTGAACGCACATGTAGGAGTACCTAACCCCTTCCTGTCCACGCCCACATTTAAATATGCAAATCATATTTAAATGAACCGTGCACCGGAGATTTCTGTCTTCCCAGGATCAGAAAACCCTTATAATATGAGAAACACGGGGAGGCGCGCAAGAATGTAGTGTCTGGCACTCTCTCCTCCGGCATTAACACCAAATGCAGGTCTGAGTGGGAGAGAGTGTGAGGATGTGCTGTGGGGTCGGAAAGGCGAACGGGCTGCCCACCGCCAAAGTCTGGCACAGTCCCGAGGGGGGACAAGAGATGAGGACCTCACAACGCTTGAGCAGAGAGTCACCTTCCCGTCTTTCTCATATTATAAGGGTTTTCTGATCCTGCGAAGACGGGAATCTCCGATCGCAGTCATAGGTGACGCTGCTCTTTCAGGGGGGGGTAGGAGTGCATGTGGGGTCTCCGATCACCCCCAAGCTCACAGCTCTGTAAGATAGAGGTCCATGCGGAAATGTGAGCATGCTCTTTGGTTTCGCAAATTTAAACATGCCAGTACAAGGAAGAGGATATCCAAGACTTTGACTCATGTTTAAATGCAATTTATTTATTTTTTAAAACAGACAGTGAGATGGAGGACACGCAGCCACAGACTCGGGTTTCCTCCATCATCCGCGGCGGCTCTGACGTCACAGAAACTGGGGATTCCTGCTCCCGACTGGCCGTGTCCTCCCCACGCTGTGCCGTGCAATCGGTGGCATAAATGACCGCCTGCTCACAGGCATCCACATAAATATCAGTGACTCAATAAATGCATTGGTG
>JAOUQZ010045752.1:25000-26957 GCA_028564935.1 Neosilurus hyrtlii | reverse complement strand
CCCCCCCCCCCCCCCCCCCCCCCCCCGTTCCTCGCTCTGATCTCACTGCCGTGTTCTCATGTGATATCCCAGCTTCCTGTGAGCCTCGGCGTTCCTCTTGTTAAGCCTTTGGGCTCCTTCACTGGAAGTGTATAATTGCTCGGTTAATTACACACTCGCGTGGATGAAGAAACCGAGTGTAAATATTGTCTGCAGACGATTATTCAAAGGATTCCTAGTTAGCAAAGGGAACAACACGCCTCCGAGCGTTAACATGGGACGCAGAGGGGGATCAGACGTTCCTCGTCATGTTCTAAGGCGGCTTCCGGTGTCATGCACAACATGCTAATGCCTGTTTTCACGCTCTTTACGAACTGGTACTGGACATTACGGGTTCCGCTGGTTAAATAGGAACGAAAGGGATTAGTTGACAAAACAACAAAACACGTTTCAGGTCACGGCAAAACACCAGCGACAAATTCAACATCCCGATAAAACGTAATGCATGTTTAAGGAAACGCGGTCAGCAATAAATATAGGCTAAATCCTATTAGAGTCGCGGGGAGGCTGGAGCCTATTTCAGCCGACTCTGGTGACGGCGTGGTACACCCTGAACGACTCATCAAACCATCACAGTGCCGACACACACAACCACTCACACTCACACACCGAGGGGCATCTTGGAAAAGCCAACTGGCTTACTGTGCATATCTGTGGATTGCTGGGGAAAACCGGAGTGGCTGAAGGAAACCCACACAAGCACAGGGAGAACCTGCAAACTCCACACACTGACACCCTCGTCAAGCCCGAGACTCGGACCCAGGACCTGCTAACCGCTACGCCACCGTGTCACCACAGTCCCCTTCTGTAAATATTAAACAAATGTCTCTTTCGGTTCATTCGTTAATGTGATCTAGCTGTTGCTATAGAAACGATAATGTTGAAAATGATAAACTTCAACGATGGTCAGAGCTGCTGTTATAGAAAACTCATCCAGCCCTTCTGACCAATCAGGATACAGAACTTCAACTGAATTGTGATGTAATTTAAAAAAGAAATGTTCAAATGATTTTTACGGCGCTTTGTTTTTATACGGATTCAAAACCCGGTTTCATCCAGTTCCAGTTCCGGTAAGAGATCTTGTTAGAGAAAATGTAAATGTTCAAAGGGGATGAATACTTTTGCCCTGCAGAGCTCTGGGTGATAAGAAAGCACATCGTCCTTCAGATAAATAAGAATTCGGCTTCCCCGCAGAGCTTCTTTGCGTTTGTGTCTCGCTCCAGAAGGGAAACAGTGTAATTGAATGGGTGTCAGATGGAATTTTCCAGAACGCCTCTAACCAGCGTCGCCCTGTCACATCTCTCGTTTGCTGCTTTTGCATTTCTTCTGGATGAAAGCCAAGGAAGCGCTTCATCCGTGACAAACACAATGTGGTGGAAAAAACAAAGATCTGTTGTGGAATATTTAGACTGAAACTTTTTCCACTCGTTAGATGTTAAAGCCGGGGCGCCGGGGCGCCGGAGAGGAAACGCCGGTACGCGGCCTGCAACCAAATGCTTCGGTCTGACGGCACGGCCACCTCACAGCAAGAAGGTCCCGGGTTCGAGTCCCGGGTGTGTTTGTGTGTGTGTGTGCTGCCCTGCGATGGTCTGGTGAGCTGTTCAGGGTTCACCCCGCCCTCGTCCAGAGTCGGCTGAGATGGGCGCCAGCATCCCCGCGACCCTGATGAGGATTAATCGGCTTAGAAAATGAATGAAAATTATTGAATGAAATTTTGTGTGTGTGTGTGTGAGAGAGAGAGAGAGAGAGAGAGAGAGAGAGAGTGTAATTTGTTTGTTTATTGTTGTTGTTTTTTAGGATAGAAAATTTTGTAAGAAATGTTGTATTAAAACAGAAAGATTACCAGATTCATTTCTATTTTAAAAATAAAGGCCTCGGATCTTTTATAGTTTTCACTCTAAAACTCAATTCAAATCAA
>JAOUQZ010045752.1:5000-22500 GCA_028564935.1 Neosilurus hyrtlii | reverse complement strand
CACAGGAAACCCAATCAGGCTTCACATAGCTGAGTTGATGCTGATTGGCTGTGACTGACTTGCAGCAATAAACAAAAAGCAAAACAGATTTATTATTTAAAAAAGAAACACAAGCCCAAAAATAAATGGCTCATACACCACCACTCAGACTCGCACAGAATAAAAAACACAATCTAACTCATATAGTAAGTGGCAATGGTGGCTCATCGGTTACTAATCCGAAGGTCAGTGGTTCAAGCCCCAGTACCACCAAGCTGTCAATGTTGGGCCCTAGAGCAAGACCCTTAAGCCTCACATGCTCAGTTGTATAAAAAGAGTTTAAATAATATATGAATGTAAGTCAGGGGCAGTGGTGGCCTGGTGGTAAGGTGCTGGATTACGGATCCCAAGGTCGGGTTCAAGCCCCACTATCGACGGGTTCTCACTGCTGCCCCCCCAGTGCAACTAACTGGGTTATCAAATGCCGGCCATGTCTCTCACTGTCTGTGGTGAGAGGCATATAAAAGAACCATTGCTGATTTTTGTCAAGAGTAGCTGCATAGCCGTCAGCATGTTTCTGCCCTGTGATGGCCTGGCGAGCTGTCCGGGGTGTACTCTGCCCTCGCCCAGAGTCGGCTGAGATGGGCACCAGCCTCCCCGCGACCCTAATTAGGATTAAGCGCTTCAGAAAATGACATGACAAAATGACATGACATGACATGAATGTAAGTCGCTCTGGATAAGGGTGCATGTAAATGCTGTAAATGTAAATAAAGGTAGGCAGACAAACTTACAGGTAAATAAATGTTCATGGAGCGAAAGCTAAAATCAGAAGCTTGACAGAACATGAACTCATTAAACGAATAATTAAACTAACAAGACAGGTGATACAGAAGAATTCGGAAAACCGAGAGGTGGTGAAAAGCAAGCCCAGACTCCGACACCTGTCAGTAGAGACCTCTGTTGGGCGCATTGCTTTTTTTTTTACGCCGTGCCTGAATCTATATATTACGTGATATCATGAGGAATTTTGAGGAATTGTGCTGCATGATTTTGCTCTCAGGCCTCTCCATCCTAAGAACTCTGTTATCTGTTGTAAATAGCCAGTGTATATTACACACAGGAGCCAGTTCACATATTACGCCTCTATTTAATCTTCGGTGTGATGTAGGAATCGGCTCCGCTGCATAGTAATACGCCAGCGTAATTCAACAGAGACACATCAGACAGGAGCATCAATCCTGCTACTCATTTTATTCCTAACTACTGACCAGCGGCCAGGGAGATTCTGATCACAGACCTGCCTGTCTGAGTTAATGTCTGTGTCAGTATAAAATATGCCCCGCGGATATGACATCATCCTCAAGCGTGATCATCCAGCGTTCATCCTATAACTGCATCCACCACTAAAATATTCCCGTTTTTCATTCATTCATTCCTTTTCTAAGCCGCTTAATCCTTATTAGGGTCTCAGGGAGGCTGGGTGAAGAAGGGGTACACCCTGAGCACACGTGCAACCATTCACACTCACACATAAGGGTGATTTGGAACAGCCAATCATTCTACTATGCTTGTTTTTGGACTGTGGGAGGAAACTGGAGTACCCGGAGGAAACCCACGCAAGCACGTGGAGAACTCCACACAGAGCGCGGGATTCGAACCCAGGACCTTCTTGCTGTGAGGGGGGAGGTGCTAACCGCTCCTGTTTTTATTTTATTTATTTATTTATTTGAATTGAATTCAGTTTCCGCCCAACCACCTCTAGAGAAAGCTCCTCCCACTTCTACGAGAGTACAGTACCCTGGTTACCTTGCGTTATTTAATAGAGACCGGAGAAGACGTAGTAAAATAGATGAATTAATATTAAAGTCTTGTGAAAATGGGGCAGTGTTTTTTGTGGTTGATAAATTTAGATATTCAGTGTATTTTACTATTTTAAACTATTTTTAAAATCTTATAATCACAGCAGTCCCTGAAAAGACGAAAGAATTCTTCTTCACCTGCTCCTGTACTCGTCTCATCTTTGGTCTGATTTTCAAATAAAAGGCGAATCCAACCGGAGGATAGCACATCATCCATCATGTGGATATGACAGTGTGTGTGTGTGTGTGTGTGTGTGTGTGTGTGTGTGTGTGTGTGTGTGTGTGTGTGTGTGTGTGTGTGTGTGTAACCCCCTGGAGTTCACTCCTCCTCATCTGGCTCTTGAACAGCTGGCCTTCTTTCATGGTGGGGAAGTGTTCCTGAAGGTTCTGCCGTCCTGCACCTCTCTATGGGACGACATCATTTTTAGTCAGCTTAAGAAAAGTTTAGCATCTTAATGATTAAATCTAGGCGGCACGGTGGCGCAGTGCTTAGCACGGTTCCTCGGGCCTCGGGGCATTTCTGAATCGTTGGCATTTTCTTCCTGTTCTTGCGTGGGTTTCCTCCGGGTACTCCGGTTTCCTCCCACAGTCCATAAACATGCAGAGTAGGATAATCGGCGGTTCCAAATTGCCCCTAGGTGTGAGTGTGAAGGGTTGTATGCCCCTGTGATGGTCTGGCTAGCTGTTCAGGGTGTACCCTGCCCTCGCCCAGAGACGGCTGAGATGGGCGCCAGCCTCCCCATGACCCTAATTAGGATTAAGCTGCTTAGAAAATTAATATAGGACTTTAAAGGGTTAACGCATCGCGAAACATTTTCTATAGTCAATAATAATTTTTTATCGAATGGACCCCAGGCCTTCTTGCTGCAAGGCAGATGTGCCAACCACTGCACCGTCGTACCGCCCACTGGTTTATTTTATGAAACATAATAATAAACGGATAGATGAACACGTTAATTCACAAACATTTTTTAATTTAGATTAAAGCCGGATGTGTATATCTAATCGTGAACTCCTGCAGTGTTTATTAACCCTTAAACTTCAGTAGAATTTGTTTCTAAAGTAAACTGATGTCTGATTTGGAATCGAAGCTTTAAACAGCTACCGAGCTGCAACCTTCTGGTTTTGGTTTCTTTCCTCCTTCCTTTGTTTTTGGTCTTTAATCCTCTGGCTATTAAATTACTAAACTTATCTGATTAAGGAACCTTTAATCTCCGTCGCAGCAGTACGCTCTAAAGGGTTCTGCTCAGAGCTGCTGCTGATGACTAAATACACTGGCTGGAAGTTTTTTCTTTAATGTTTATTATATAAAACACACTGCGGGCTTCGTGATGTATCTGTCACACTAAATGTGATTAATAACATGCACATCTTTGTGATCTGATCCAGAACTAACAACAAATCCAAAGCATCACTGTTTGTCCTTCATGGAACCTCACATGGTGGCCCCTGCGGTGAGATTTCAGACCTCCGGAGAGAACCAGTGGGAATTTATTGTCTTCTGTTGTGTAATCCATGTGCAGTAGTAGTATTACATGTACTACATGAGATCTTATTTTTTTTATCATAGACTTCTCTGTGTCTCTGTTCCTCCAGCCAGCCTCGAAGGTTTGCTAAGGTCGCAGCATTGAGAACCTTTGCTGGGATTACCGCCGCCATTCCGTGGAGACCGCGGCAAATTTTGGAGACGGCCAGTTGTAAACATGTGGGAGGAAATATGCACATGTCTGAGAAGAGGCTTGCTCACTGCATACATCGCAGCCATCATGTCTACCGCATATGTACATTTTTACCTCCATGGAAATCTACAGTAACCTCCGGTGGGCCACGTTTGCCTCACAGATGCTTTCATGGTTGCATCAGCTGAACTGATCCAGTGCTTGACCCACGATAATTTCCAGTATGACCAAACTTTCCCCAAATGGTAGCCGGTTCTTAAATTATCCCGATGGAAGTGTGTGGAACACCCATGGGATAATGCTGGGCAAAAAAAAAATCGCCTACCATGAAGTCATTCCAGGGATGTGACATCGAGGCATCAATAATCAGTAAGATCAACAGTCATCACCACACAGCAGTGAACTCCTGTGAAACACAGCAACAGGATAGTATAACTAGGAAGAGATAACTAGTTTGCTAATATATGTTTTCTTAGCATTAATTAACTCACTAATCCTCGCTAATGAAACTAGAATTACATCACATCAGGCTTTTTTCTTTCCGAAAATAGAAACAAACTATAAAATATTGACACAAATCTGTTAGCTGATTTGATTTATGTAAAATATATAAATAAAACTAGAGAGGCGCTCATAGAGTGTAAGGTACCTCCACCAGGCACAGATGGATTATTATAACTTGGCAAAGTTATAATGAAATGTCTCCCCCTAGTGGGCGTTTGACGAATATTTTGCCACATGTTAAAGGTTTTTCTGGATTTCTTTTCAACGGATCACCTCTGAAATTTAATGGGCTGGTACTTGTACCCAACTTTAGAAAAAAAAGTCATCTTGCTTGAAAACAAACAAGCAGACAGACTAACACATGTCAAAAACCCATGGTGTTGTGGTTAAGGTGCTGGACTCAAGATATAGAGGTCATGGGTTGAAATCCCTGTTAGACCCCCACTGTGCTAAGATTCCTGGACAAGGTCTTAACCACAAGTGTACCTCTGTCCACCCAGCAGTATAAATTGGTACCAGTAAAAATACTGGGAAGGTAACCTGCGATGGGCTAGCGTCCCATCCAGGAGGAGCTGAACTCCACAGAAACCGGGATAAGCTCCGGCTCTGATGAGCCACAAGACTCGGGTGTAAAAACCCAGCAGACCTTCTTACTCTGACAGAGGTAAATATTTCACCTGATTTTCACCTGATTTTCTACCTAATCCCTGCCATCAGACGGCTTCCCTTTTCCACCACAGCCACCAACCAGGAAGGGAGAACTCAAGCTTGTGCTTCATCCAAGACATGTTGCTGCCAGGTTTTCTTGAAACTGCTGCACATACATTGCTGGGATTTGTGAAGAGCTCAGAGATGCCCATGACTGGGTTTCATCTGCTTACTCCTGTTTCCTCCTACAGTCCAAAAAAGGTGCTCATTAGGCTGATTGGCAATTCCAAATGTTCTCGAGGTGTGTATGTGAATGTGAGTATGAATGGATGGTTGTCCAAGAGAGCAGGTTCTGTGGGGTGTGTGCAAGATTCGCAGGTAAAAACATACACTGCAGCTGAAACTAAAAAAACCATGGCAGTGTTGCGCTAACCTTTACACTCGACCCGGCAGTGAGAGTCACGACGGTGAGTATAAAACACGGGGATTCATCATAAAGTGCATCAAGAAATGAATCATATGATTTAAAAACTTCACTCATTGAAGGCACAGTTTTGTTTTTGTGAGCAAGAAACCTCCAGATGAGCGAGCGAGCAAGCGAGAGAGAGAGAGAGAGAGAGTCTCCACCGGGGATGGCTGAACTTCCTGTTCTCATATCCAAACCGTGTTGCTGTTGTTGTTGTTGTTGTTGCTGGTTTTTGTTTTACTTTGAGCATCTCAAAGTGGAAAATATCTCCACACTTCAAAAAGTAGAAGTGAGTAGTGTGTCCTGTAAGAGGTACGGAGAAGCGTGGCCTCTATATGTCATGGAAAAGGAGAACGAGTGCGGTCCCTCTGCTCCTCCCTTCGCTGTCAGAACGACACCCGCTGCGATTGTTGCAATTTCACACTCGGCTATGCCTCGCTGTCTGGCATTTGCTGCTTTAACAGAGGTCAGTGCAGTGTGTGTGTGTGAGAGAGAGAGAAACAGTGAAAGAAAGAAAAAAACGCACCCCCCAGTGCGGAAGCAGCTTCTGATACCGTTCTACTTAAAATGCACTGCAGGAAATCCATCGAGAAGAAGTGAGAGCAAATGAATCCGGTGTATCTGATTGTTCCCAAGGCGTCACAATCACCGTATCACAGACACCCAGCAGCAACAATACACACCTTTATGCTTAAAAAGGTACAACAGCCTACAGCACATCATCCTCCATCTGCTTCTCCTGATAGACGCCAATCGCAGGGCGCTTCCACTTCTTATTCTACAAGTTAACATTACTCTCATTTATTTGTGGTTCGGTCTGAGCTCCTTGCAGGTTAGCAGGAGGATAATCCCTCTCTAATGCTGCTAAATTCTGCTACCTGGAAGCCGGCTGCACCTCGACCAAAGTTCTCATCCTTTACATTTATTACCTCTCGCATTAAACCTCCAGGAGAGAAACTTCACTCACAGTCGTTCCAGCTTCATGGCGACTGATCCAGCATCATGAACGGGTTCACGGCTGTGTCCCAGTTTGCGTACTTATACTTGAAGGTGGCACGTTGGCGCAGTGGTTAGCACGTCCCCCTCACAGCACGAAGCTTCTGGGTTCGAGTAGCGGGCTCGGTGAGGGCGTTTCCTCCAGCTACTCCAGTTTCCTCCTACAGTCCAAAGACATGCAGTGGGGTGGGATATCGCAGGGCTAACAACCATTCGCACTCACACCTAGGGGTGATTGGGAACAGTCTGTGGACGGTGGGAGGAAACCAGAGTACCTGGAAGAATCCCATGCAAACACCAGGAGAACATGCAAACTTTAAACATGTAATGATCACAGTACCTACTTGAATATGCAAATTAGTCTGTGGCATCATCTTCCAACTTCCAAAGAGATTTCAATCATGCACTAAAGATGTTCATCTCTCAGGAAAAGCCTTGATGATGCGCCTCAGTCCTGAATCACCACATGGACCTTTTCCCAGAACGCATCCTGAATCACCCTTGTACATTTTTTTTAATTACTATTTAGCTCTCAACTTTTTGTTTTGTTCGGTAAGCAGTCAGCGTTTGATCCAGTAGCTGTGAGATCCATAAAGAGGCGGAGGGAGGAAAAATCACCTTCTTTATTTGGCTATGAGACAGATTAGATCTCCACATCTTCATTTGGAGCCTCACTGGGTTTCAGGGACGCGATGGCATCAAAGCATTGCAGTTTCATGGAGGCGTGAGAGCAGGTGGAGTGTGAGAGCAGGTGGAGTGTGAGAGCAGGTGGAGTGTGAGAGCAGGTGGAGTGTGAAAGTCCTCCATAGTTTCGAAGAGGGCGATTAGTGCAATCTGACACCAGTTAGACTGCAAAACTGTCAATACCTGGAAAGTGTGTGTGTGTGTGTGTGTGTGTGCTAAAGCTTAGTAAACACTCCAGGACAAAATAATAACATGATGCTGGGAATCAGTGTCGCACTTTAACCTGTCTCAGAATCTAGATTGCAAGACAAAATTCACGCGATTAAAGGCGGGGTTGGTAAATGTTTTGCTGTAAACACAAACTGTTGTATTGGCCAGCAATCAGTGACTAAAGAAATCTGAAAAAGTCTGAAAAGAATCCATCATCTGTGGCGGCTGTAATCCTGTAAATACACCAACCAATCATTGCCTCGTGGTCCACTGGGAAATATCCAATCAAATGCTCCCGTGATTCCCTGTAGTCAGAGCCTGTGTGAAGAGGGGGCGTGGCTTTGGAAAGACCTCAGAGCAGAGGGCTTCGCTGGAGACCTAAAGAGATGCTACGTTCAAATTTTGCTAGAATTTCAGATTACCAACCCGAATCTTTAACTCTAATTAAAAGGCAGCTAAAACTTTTTTAATCCAAACTCTCTTATTATTTTAATTTAAAGTCTGTCTGTCAACTCAAAATAGATTCCCTCCAAATATCAGTCAAAACTGGCGGCACGTCCACCTCACAGCAAGAAGGTCCCCGGTGGACTCCCAGGCTGGGGGTTTCTGTGTGGAGTTTGCACATTCCCACCATGCCTGCATGGGTTTCCACCAGGTTCTCTTGTTTTCTCCCACAGTACAAAAACATGCACAGTATGCTGTCTGTTCCAACTCACCAATCCGTGTACATAGAGCAATAAGGTTCTGCTTGGCGATGGGTGTTTCTGTGTGGAGTTTGCATGTTCTCCCCATGCTTGAGTGGGTTTCCTCCGGGTACTCCAGTTTCATCCTACAGTCCAAAGACATGCACATCAGGCCAGCTGGTTGTTCCAAAGTGCACCTAGGTGTGAATTTTAGTGTGGATGGCTGTGTGTGTTGCCCTGCCGTGGTCTGGTGAGCTGTTCAGGGTGTACCCTGCCTTCGCCCAGAGTCGGCTGAGATGGGCGTCAGTCTTTCAACCCTCCCTCTCCCTCTGCCTCACTCATTTGCTAAACCACTTAATTCTAATAGGGTCGCAGGGAGGCCAGAGCCAATCTCAGCCAATTCTGGGTGAAGTCAGGGTACCCCCTGAACAGCTCGCCAGACCACTGCAGGGCAACACACACACACACAATCATCTACACTAAAATTCACACCTAGGTGCATTTTGAAACAACTAGCTGGCCTGATATGCATGTCTTTGGACTGTAGGAGGAAACTAGAGTGGCCGGAGGAAACCCACGCAAGCTTGGGGAGAACATGAAAACTCCACAAAGAAACTCCCTCGCCAAGCATGGGACTCGAACCCAGGACCTTCTTGCTGTGAAACAGATATGCTAACCAAACACGTCGCATGATGTAATAAATCTCCTCTCTAAGAGGCGTTTAGCTCGTTAGCATTCGTAAGCTCCAGACTTGGTGTTCTAATATAATTCTACACGATATTAATGAAAATCATTCTGGGTTGATTTTGTAATGTTAACACATTTCATGTACGTACACTTTTTAATTCCTAAAGATCTCGAGTACAGGAAGGACAGCACTCTTCGTACTCACTGGGGTTCCAGTCTCCGCGCCGCCGCTGCCTCATGATTTCTCGACTTCATATAAAAATACATTTTATTCAAAATGATTAATAATAAAAAAAGTCTTTGGATTTGTTCACTTTCACTCATGTCTATAACGATACCTAATATCTAATGATTTGGATTTCTATTAATAAAATAATCAGGTATTTATATGATGCGTGGACAGATCTGAGGTTACAGTTAACAGACAGAAGGATCAAAACTCCCGACTTTTCGCTTTAACAGATATTTAATTTTTATTAAGTGAAATTCCCTCCCCGGGTTTCGCCTGTTTTTCACCCTGAATATAGATGACCATGTGTAATGGTATAGAAAGAGAACCTGCAGGTCACTGAACTGAACTGAATCACATGTTCACTCAGATTCAGTAGCCCAAGCGGTGAATGTGACATTTACAGCCTCTTACACGGACAATAAAACTCACACAAGGTCACAGTGCACTCGATCGCTTCTGTCTGCTGATCTGAAACATCACAACGCGTTATCGCATCAGGGTGAAAAACAGGCGAAACCCGGGGAGGGAATTTCACTTAATAAAAATTAAATATCTGTTAAAGCGAAAAGTCGGGAGTTTTGATCCTTCTGTCTGTTAACTGTAACCTCAGATCTGTCCACGCATCATATAAATACCTGATTATTTTATTAATAGAAATCCAAATCATTAGATATTAGGTATCGTTATAGACATGAGTGAAAGTGAACAAATCCAAAGACTTTTTTTATTATTAATCATTTTGAATAAAATGTATTTTTATATGAAGTCGAGAAATCATGAGGCAGCGGCGGCGCGGAGACTGGAACCCCAGTGAGTACGAAGAGTGCTGTCCTTCCTGTACTCGAGATCTTTAGGAATTAAAAAGTGTACGTACATGAAATGTGTTAACATTACAAAATCAACCCAGAATGATTTTCATTAATATCGTGTAGAATTATATTAGAACACCAAGTCTGGAGCTTACGAATGCTAACGAGCTAAACGCCTCTTAGAGAGGAGATTTATTACATCATGCGACGTGTTTGGTTAGCATATCTGTTTCACAGCAAGAAGGTCCTGGGTTCGAGTCCCATGCTTGGCGAGGGAGTTTCTTTGTGGAGTTTTCATGTTCTCCCCAAGCTTGCGTGGGTTTCCTCCGGCCACTCTAGTTTCCTCCTACAGTCCAAAGACATGCATATCAGGCCAGCTAGTTGTTTCAAAATGCACCTAGGTGTGAATTTTAGTGTAGATGATTGTGTGTGTGTGTGTTGCCCTGCAGTGGTCTGGCGAGCTGTTCAGGGGGTACCCTGACTTCACCCAGAATTGGCTGAGATTGGCTCTGGCCTCCCTGCGACCCTATTAGAATTAAGTGGTTTAGCAAATGAGTGAGGCAGAGGGAGAGGGAGGGTTGAAAGACTGACGCCCATCTCAGCCGACTCTGGGCGAAGGCAGGGTACACCCTGAACAGCTCACCAGACCACGGCAGGGCAACACACACAGCCATCCACACTAAAATTCACACCTAGGTGCACTTTGGAACAACCAGCTGGCCTGATGTGCATGTCTTTGGACTGTAGGATGAAACTGGAGTACCCGGAGGAAACCCACTCAAGCATGGGGAGAACATGCAAACTCCACACAGAAACACCCATCGCCAAGCAGAACCTTATTGCTCTATGTACACGGATTGGTGAGTTGGAACAGACAGCATACTGTGCATGTTTTTGTACTGTGGGAGAAAACAAGAGAACCTGGTGGAAACCCATGCAGGCATGGTGGGAATGTGCAAACTCCACACAGAAACCCCCAGCCTGGGAGTCCACCGGGGACCTTCTTGCTGTGAGGTGGACGTGCCGCCAGTTTTGACTGATATTTGGAGGGAATCTATTTTGAGTTGACAGACAGACTTTAAATTAAAATAATAAGAGAGTTTGGATTAAAAAAGTTTTAGCTGCCTTTTAATTAGAGTTAAAGATTCGGGTTGGTAATCTGAAATTCTAGCAAAATTTGAACGTAGCATCTCTTTAGGTCTCCAGCGAAGCCCTCTGCTCTGAGGTCTTTCCAAAGCCACGCCCCCTCTTCACACAGGCTCTGACTACAGGGAATCACGGGAGCATTTGATTGGATATTTCCCAGTGGACCACGAGGCAATGATTGGTTGGTGTATTTACAGGATTACAGCCGCCACAGATGATGGATTCTTTTCAGACTTTTTCAGATTTCTTTAGTCACTGATTGCTGGCCAATACAACAGTTTGTGTTTACAGCAAAACATTTACCAACCCCGCCTTTAATCGCGTGAATTTTGTCTTGCAATCTAGATTCTGAGACAGGTTAAAGTGCGACACTGATTCCCAGCATCATGTTATTATTTTGTCCTGGAGTGTTTACTAAGCTTTAGCACACACACACACACACACACACACTTTCCAGGTATTGACAGTTTTGCAGTCTAACTGGTGTCAGATTGCACTAATCGCCCTCTTCGAAACTATGGAGGACTTTCACACTCCACCTGCTCTCACACTCCACCTGCTCTCACACTCCACCTGCTCTCACACTCCACCTGCTCTCACGCCTCCATGAAACTGCAATGCTTTGATGCCATCGCGTCCCTGAAACCCAGTGAGGCTCCAAATGAAGATGTGGAGATCTAATCTGTCTCATAGCCAAATAAAGAAGGTGATTTTTCCTCCCTCCGCCTCTTTATGGATCTCACAGCTACTGGATCAAACGCTGACTGCTTACCGAACAAAACAAAAAGTTGAGAGCTAAATAGTAATTAAAAAAAATGTACAAGGGTGATTCAGGATGCGTTCTGGGAAAAGGTCCATGTGGTGATTCAGGACTGAGGCGCATCATCAAGGCTTTTCCTGAGAGATGAACATCTTTAGTGCATGATTGAAATCTCTTTGGAAGTTGGAAGATGATGCCACAGACTAATTTGCATATTCAAGTAGGTACTGTGATCATTACATGTTTAAAGTTTGCATGTTCTCCTGGTGTTTGCATGGGATTCTTCCAGGTACTCTGGTTTCCTCCCACCGTCCACAGACTGTTCCCAATCACCCCTAGGTGTGAGTGCGAATGGTTGTTAGCCCTGCGATATCCCACCCCACTGCATGTCTTTGGACTGTAGGAGGAAACTGGAGTAGCTGGAGGAAACGCCCTCACCGAGCCCGCTACTCGAACCCAGAAGCTTCGTGCTGTGAGGGGGACGTGCTAACCACTGCGCCAACGTGCCACCTTCAAGTATAAGTACGCAAACTGGGACACAGCCGTGAACCCGTTCATGATGCTGGATCAGTCGCCATGAAGCTGGAACGACTGTGAGTGAAGTTTCTCTCCTGGAGGTTTAATGCGAGAGGTAATAAATGTAAAGGATGAGAACTTTGGTCGAGGTGCAGCCGGCTTCCAGGTAGCAGAATTTAGCAGCATTAGAGAGGGATTATCCTCCTGCTAACCTGCAAGGAGCTCAGACCGAACCACAAATAAATGAGAGTAATGTTAACTTGTAGAATAAGAAGTGGAAGCGCCCTGCGATTGGCGTCTATCAGGAGAAGCAGATGGAGGATGATGTGCTGTAGGCTGTTGTACCTTTTTAAGCATAAAGGTGTGTATTGTTGCTGCTGGGTGTCTGTGATACGGTGATTGTGACGCCTTGGGAACAATCAGATACACCGGATTCATTTGCTCTCACTTCTTCTCGATGGATTTCCTGCAGTGCATTTTAAGTAGAACGGTATCAGAAGCTGCTTCCGCACTGGGGGGTGCGTTTTTTTCTTTCTTTCACTGTTTCTCTCTCTCTCACACACACACACTGCACTGACCTCTGTTAAAGCAGCAAATGCCAGACAGCGAGGCATAGCCGAGTGTGAAATTGCAACAATCGCAGCGGGTGTCGTTCTGACAGCGAAGGGAGGAGCAGAGGGACCGCACTCGTTCTCCTTTTCCATGACATATAGAGGCCACGCTTCTCCGTACCTCTTACAGGACACACTACTCACTTCTACTTTTTGAAGTGTGGAGATATTTTCCACTTTGAGATGCTCAAAGTAAAACAAAAACCAGCAACAACAACAACAACAACAGCAACACGGTTTGGATATGAGAACAGGAAGTTCAGCCATCCCCGGTGGAGACTCTCTCTCTCTCTCTCTCTCGCTTGCTCGCTCGCTCATCTGGAGGTTTCTTGCTCACAAAAACAAAACTGTGCCTTCAATGAGTGAAGTTTTTAAATCATATGATTCATTTCTTGATGCACTTTATGATGAATCCCCGTGTTTTATACTCACCGTCGTGACTCTCACTGCCGGGTCGAGTGTAAAGGTTAGCGCAACACTGCCATGGTTTTTTTAGTTTCAGCTGCAGTGTATGTTTTTACCTGCGAATCTTGCACACACCCCACAGAACCTGCTCTCTTGGACAACCATCCATTCATACTCACATTCACATACACACCTCGAGAACATTTGGAATTGCCAATCAGCCTAATGAGCACCTTTTTTGGACTGTAGGAGGAAACAGGAGTAAGCAGATGAAACCCAGTCATGGGCATCTCTGAGCTCTTCACAAATCCCAGCAATGTATGTGCAGCAGTTTCAAGAAAACCTGGCAGCAACATGTCTTGGATGAAGCACAAGCTTGAGTTCTCCCTTCCTGGTTGGTGGCTGTGGTGGAAAAGGGAAGCCGTCTGATGGCAGGGATTAGGTAGAAAATCAGGTGAAAATCAGGTGAAATATTTACCTCTGTCAGAGTAAGAAGGTCTGCTGGGTTTTTACACCCGAGTCTTGTGGCTCATCAGAGCCGGAGCTTATCCCGGTTTCTGTGGAGTTCAGCTCCTCCTGGATGGGACGCTAGCCCATCGCAGGTTACCTTCCCAGTATTTTTACTGGTACCAATTTATACTGCTGGGTGGACAGAGGTACACTTGTGGTTAAGACCTTGTCCAGGAATCTTAGCACAGTGGGGGTCTAACAGGGATTTCAACCCATGACCTCTATATCTTGAGTCCAGCACCTTAACCACAACACCATGGGTTTTTGACATGTGTTAGTCTGTCTGCTTGTTTGTTTTCAAGCAAGATGACTTTTTTTTCTAAAGTTGGGTACAAGTACCAGCCCATTAAATTTCAGAGGTGATCCGTTGAAAAGAAATCCAGAAAAACCTTTAACATGTGGCAAAATATTCGTCAAACGCCCACTAGGGGGAGACATTTCATTATAACTTTGCCAAGTTATAATAATCCATCTGTGCCTGGTGGAGGTACCTTACACTCTATGAGCGCCTCTCTAGTTTTATTTATATATTTTACATAAATCAAATCAGCTAACAGATTTGTGTCAATATTTTATAGTTTGTTTCTATTTTCGGAAAGAAAAAAGCCTGATGTGATGTAATTCTAGTTTCATTAGCGAGGATTAGTGAGTTAATTAATGCTAAGAAAACATATATTAGCAAACTAGTTATCTCTTCCTAGTTATACTATCCTGTTGCTGTGTTTCACAGGAGTTCACTGCTGTGTGGTGATGACTGTTGATCTTACTGATTATTGATGCCTCGATGTCACATCCCTGGAATGACTTCATGGTAGGCGATTTTTTTTTTGCCCAGCATTATCCCATGGGTGTTCCACACACTTCCATCGGGATAATTTAAGAACCGGCTACCATTTGGGGAAAGTTTGGTCATACTGGAAATTATCGTGGGTCAAGCACTGGATCAGTTCAGCTGATGCAACCATGAAAGCATCTGTGAGGCAAACGTGGCCCACCGGAGGTTACTGTAGATTTCCATGGAGGTAAAAATGTACATATGCGGTAGACATGATGGCTGCGATGTATGCAGTGAGCAAGCCTCTTCTCAGACATGTGCATATTTCCTCCCACATGTTTACAACTGGCCGTCTCCAAAATTTGCCGCGGTCTCCACGGAATGGCGGCGGTAATCCCAGCAAAGGTTCTCAATGCTGCGACCTTAGCAAACCTTCGAGGCTGGCTGGAGGAACAGAGACACAGAGAAGTCTATGATAAAAAAAATAAGATCTCATGTAGTACATGTAATACTACTACTGCACATGGATTACACAACAGAAGACAATAAATTCCCACTGGTTCTCTCCGGAGGTCTGAAATCTCACCGCAGGGGCCACCATGTGAGGTTCCATGAAGGACAAACAGTGATGCTTTGGATTTGTTGTTAGTTCTGGATCAGATCACAAAGATGTGCATGTTATTAATCACATTTAGTGTGACAGATACATCACGAAGCCCGCAGTGTGTTTTATATAATAAACATTAAAGAAAAAACTTCCAGCCAGTGTATTTAGTCATCAGCAGCAGCTCTGAGCAGAACCCTTTAGAGCGTACTGCTGCGACGGAGATTAAAGGTTCCTTAATCAGATAAGTTTAGTAATTTAATAGCCAGAGGATTAAAGACCAAAAACAAAGGAAGGAGGAAAGAAACCAAAACCAGAAGGTTGCAGCTCGGTAGCTGTTTAAAGCTTCGATTCCAAATCAGACATCAGTTTACTTTAGAAACAAATTCTACTGAAGTTTAAGGGTTAATAAACACTGCAGGAGTTCACGATTAGATATACACATCCGGCTTTAATCTAAATTAAAAAATGTTTGTGAATTAACGTGTTCATCTATCCGTTTATTATTATGTTTCATAAAATAAACCAGTGGGCGGTACGACGGTGCAGTGGTTGGCACATCTGCCTTGCAGCAAGAAGGCCTGGGGTCCATTCGATAAAAAATTATTATTGACTATAGAAAATGTTTCGCGATGCGTTAACCCTTTAAAGTCCTATATTAATTTTCTAAGCAGCTTAATCCTAATTAGGGTCATGGGGAGGCTGGCGCCCATCTCAGCCGTCTCTGGGCGAGGGCAGGGTACACCCTGAACAGCTAGCCAGACCATCACAGGGGCATACAACCCTTCACACTCACACCTAGGGGCAATTTGGAACCGCCGATTATCCTACTCTGCATGTTTATGGACTGTGGGAGGAAACCGGAGTACCCGGAGGAAACCCACGCAAGAACAGGAAGAAAATGCCAACGATTCAGAAATGCCCCGAGGCCCGAGGAACCGTGCTAAGCACTGCGCCACCGTGCCGCCTAGATTTAATCATTAAGATGCTAAACTTTTCTTAAGCTGACTAAAAATGATGTCGTCCCATAGAGAGGTGCAGGACGGCAGAACCTTCAGGAACACTTCCCCACCATGAAAGAAGGCCAGCTGTTCAAGAGCCAGATGAGGAGGAGTGAACTCCAGGGGGTTACACACACACACACACACACACACACACACACACACACACACACACACACACACACACACACACACACACACACTGTCATATCCACATGATGGATGATGTGCTATCCTCCGGTTGGATTCGCCTTTTATTTGAAAATCAGACCAAAGATGAGACGAGTACAGGAGCAGGTGAAGAAGAATTCTTTCGTCTTTTCAGGGACTGCTGTGATTATAAGATTTTAAAAATAGTTTAAAATAGTAAAATACACTGAATATCTAAATTTATCAACCACAAAAAACACTGCCCCATTTTCACAAGACTTTAATATTAATTCATCTATTTTACTACGTCTTCTCCGGTCTCTATTAAATAACGCAAGGTAACCAGGGTACTGTACTCTCGTAGAAGTGGGAGGAGCTTTCTCTAGAGGTGGTTGGGCGGAAACTGAATTCAATTCAAATAAATAAATAAATAAAATAAAAACAGGAGCGGTTAGCACCTCCCCCCTCACAGCAAGAAGGTCCTGGGTTCGAATCCCGCGCTCTGTGTGGAGTTCTCCACGTGCTTGCGTGGGTTTCCTCCGGGTACTCCAGTTTCCTCCCACAGTCCAAAAACAAGCATAGTAGAATGATTGGCTGTTCCAAATCACCCTTATGTGTGAGTGTGAATGGTTGCACGTGTGCTCAGGGTGTACCCCTTCTTCACCCAGCCTCCCTGAGACCCTAATAAGGATTAAGCGGCTTAGAAAAGGAATGAATGAATGAAAAACGGGAATATTTTAGTGGTGGATGCAGTTATAGGATGAACGCTGGATGATCACGCTTGAGGATGATGTCATATCCGCGGGGCATATTTTATACTGACACAGACATTAACTCAGACAGGCAGGTCTGTGATCAGAATCTCCCTGGCCGCTGGTCAGTAGTTAGGAATAAAATGAGTAGCAGGATTGATGCTCCTGTCTGATGTGTCTCTGTTGAATTACGCTGGCGTATTACTATGCAGCGGAGCCGATTCCTACATCACACCGAAGATTAAATAGAGGCGTAATATGTGAACTGGCTCCTGTGTGTAATATACACTGGCTATTTACAACAGATAACAGAGTTCTTAGGATGGAGAGGCCTGAGAGCAAAATCATGCAGCACAATTCCTCAAAATTCCTCATGATATCACGTAATATATAGATTCAGGCACGGCGTAAAAAAAAAAGCAATGCGCCCAACAGAGGTCTCTACTGACAGGTGTCGGAGTCTGGGCTTGCTTTTCACCACCTCTCGGTTTTCCGAATTCTTCTGTATCACCTGTCTTGTTAGTTTAATTATTCGTTTAATGAGTTCATGTTCTGTCAAGCTTCTGATTTTAGCTTTCGCTCCATGAACATTTATTTACCTGTAAGTTTGTCTGCCTACCTTTATTTACATTTACAGCATTTACATGCACCCTTATCCAGAGCGACTTACATTCATGTCATGTCATGTCATTTTGTCATGTCATTTTCTGAAGCGCTTAATCCTAATTAGGGTCGCGGGGAGGCTGGTGCCCATCTCAGCCGACTCTGGGCGAGGGCAGAGTACACCCCGGACAGCTCGCCAGGCCATCACAGGGCAGAAACATGCTGACG
>JAOUQZ010045751.1:0-7500 GCA_028564935.1 Neosilurus hyrtlii | reverse complement strand
AACAGGAGGATCTACAACACTAACACCGGCTGCATCAACATGATCGCCACCCACATCAACATCAACACTCTGCACCAACTAAGCTATAACTCACACCAATATAAATACCACTGGGATGAATATTAACCACATCAACATTAAGACTATCAGTATGAGCCCAATCAACACCATCAACACCAACACATACCATACACACAAACTATACCATCATCAATACCATCAACACCATAAAAAAAACACACACACACATACACAGACTACACCAATATAAACACCATAAACACCACCATTACCATTACAGACAACATCAACAACCATCACCACTGCAAACAGTATACAAACATACTACACCAGTATAAACACCAACACCTCCAGCACCATTACAAACACCATGAACATAAACAACATCAATACCATGAGCACAATGAACACCATTACAAACACCATACCCACTACACACAAACTACACCATCATCAACAACCAGCACCACAAACAATATACACACAAACTACACCAGTATAAACACCATCAACACCACCAGCACCATTACAAACACCATACACATAAACTACACCAATACCATGAGCACAATGAATACCATTACTATCACCATACCCACAAACTACACCACCATCAACAACCACCACTGCAAACAGTATACACACAAACTACATCGTCATCAACAACCAGCACCACAAACAATATACACACAAACTACACCAGTATAAACACCATCAACACCACCAGCACCATTACAAACACCATACACATAAACTACATCAATACAATGAGCACAATGAACACCATTACAAACACCATACACACAAACTACACCATCATCAAGAACCACCACCACTGCAAACAATATACACACAAATTACACCAGTATAAACACCATCAACACCACCAGCACCATTACAAACACCATACACATAAACTACAACATCAATACCATAAGTACAATGAACACCATTACAAACACCATACATACAAACTACACCATCATCAACACCATAAACACAACCACCACCACTGCAAACAATATACACACAAACTGCCCCCATATAAACACCATCAACACCACCACCACCACCAATACAAACACCATACACAGAAACTACACTAATATAAACACCACAAACGCCATCACCATTAACTCAATTAAATTTCTATGGTGTAGTTTGTCTACATGGTGTAGGATTCAAACAACCCGGTATAAGCAACATGAACATCACCACCACCATTACACCATGCACACAGAGTACACCATCATCAATGCCATCAACACCATCACTACCATTACAAACACCATAAAAACAAACTACACCAATATAAACACCATCAGCACCACCATCATTACAAAAATGTATTTATTTATTATATTATTTATTATATTTATTATTGCTGAACCATGTAATCCAATAAAGGTTACAGGGAGGCTGAAGCGTATGTCTTTGGACTGTGGGAGGAAACTGGAGTACCTGGAGGAAACCCACACGAGCAGGGGTAAAACATGCAAACTCCATACAAAAACACACTCGGCGAGCAGGGACTCAAACCCAGGACCTTCATGCTGTGAGACAGAATTGCTAACCACTACGCCAGTGTGCCTGATCCACACCAAGCCAACATCCACAGACTACAAAAGAAGTGAGGAAGAATCAGGAGATGGAAAATAATAGCCAAACAGTAATGAAGAGTCGCCTCAGTGGCCTTCAGGGAGTGAGCTGACATTCATAACAATATCAATGAGCTACGGATAAAATGAACACAAACATACACACGGACTTGAACAGTCGCAGAATAACACACAAATAGACGGTACAGGACTTGCGCATGAGAGAGTGTGAGAGCAAGAGTCAGTGAAAGAGAGCGAGAGAGAGCGAGAGAGAGAGAGAGAGAGAGGACGAGAGACACCAGCGAGAGAAAGATGGATGAGATTTGACTCTTTGTGTGAGTGTTACATTCCCCTGTGCTGTGTTCTGCCCCGGGCTCAACATGTAGCATGTAACGATTGATGTAAACTGACTGCTGCTGTTGACAAAGGTCATTAAATCTGTTTAAAATGAAGCAGCGCTTTGGACTCTTGGGGGTCTTTCTGAAAGACATGGTAATAGTTTCTTACGCTGTCACAAGGCGAAGGAGGCTGGATGCAAACGAGGATTACAGAGGTGTACTTAAAGGCTTGAACAATATAAACATCTGGCAGATGTACAGGAAGATGACTCATTTAGGGCGGATCCATAAACAGAGACACGCAGAGCGGCAGAGGTAATACACAAACAGGTTACACTAGGAACAGAGTCAAACAAGACCACTAACAAACCGGTCAAATCAAAAAGCTGTTATCGTCATACAGAGATAGTTCCGTACGTAGAGAAGGTAATTCATGAGTAACAGTGCGTAATCAGACGCAAACCAAAAGCTGCCGAGGCAAAGTGCACCGAGGATGAGGTCTCACGGTAAGCAGACGAATGTGACACCGATATTCATGTCAGCAGTAATTATTTGGAATATTAAATATTTTTTTGTCTTATCTTGCCATCACCTTACTAATGCCGCAGGGAGGCTGGACCCTATCTCAGCCAACTCTGGGTGAAGTCAGGCTATACGCTCTTGTTAAATATGACTAACAGCCCATTTGGATAATGTTTAATTATATTTGAATGTAGGTCAGAATAGCTCTTAAATATAAACACACACACACACACACACACACACACACACACACACACACACACACACACACACACACACACTATCCTAGCAATTCCGCTCTATGATTGGCTAATCTACTGCAAGGATATCAGCTCATATCCCATGTCCTCAGCATCGCCACAGAAAATAAAAATGTAAATAGGCTACTTGTGACCCATTCTAAACATAAACTAACGCTAGTCAGCCTTTTATTTTAAAGCTCATTCAAGATTACAAGAAAACAAACAACTTTTTTTTTTTAAGAATCAGAGGTGACTTTTCAGTAACTGGAAATACTGCTAACGTTAGCTTCTGCTAGTCTCCCTAGCAAACCTGAAATGCAGCTAATGCCGGTTTTTCAGTCTAATCTAGACTAATTCCACAAAAAGCAATAAAATATAGAATTTGAAAGTATTTGACAGTACAACGGTATTTCTTTTTTATTTTTAGGAATTAACCCGTTTTCAACAATATATGTGACTTTATTGGACTGTTAAAGGAGCAGAGCTTCAGCTAATCGTCTGGATTCATGCTAGCAAGCTAGCAAGCGCTGCTGTAAAGTATTTTTTGGCATGAAAGTGTATATATATCTATATCCATGTTATATATTTTCATTTTAGTTATTTGAATACAATAATAAAAATGCTATATTTCTTACATTCCCGAGTATAGAATAAAGCACTTCTATGTATCTACATATTTGCGGAAGGCGAGATAGATGTCGCTGAATCGTCCCCAGGATTATTATTCAGCAATACCCACCTCACCGGAGGCACTTTTCCTCACACTACGTCTCCACAGACAGGGCTTTTTTTTGATGCCATCTCCTAAAGATAAACCTTCCAAAGCCATCGGCAGCCGCTCTCACATATTTCTATCAAAATCCTTTATTAATATTTGATCTTTGTTTTCCATTTTCAGTAACACCACCGCAGTCGCAGGCCTGTGAAAGAGAGCATGAGGAGGCGGAAACTCGTACCAACCTCGTCATAAGTGTAACGGTAGTCGGCCTTCTTTGACTTCAAGTCCCACAGCACCACGATGCCAGACTCAAATCCTATTATGAGCTGAAATAGAAAGAGTGATATATATATATATATATATATATATATATATATACACACACACATAGAGAGAGAGAGAGAGAGAGAGAGAGAGAGAATCAGTGGCAATCAGCACAATTCTGGCAGATACCCAGATGGCAGATTACAGATCTGAAAGAACCAGGATAAGAAGTGAATTAAAGTCCCCCCCCCCCATCCTGTTTATAGTATTATCATTTGCTGAACCATTTAATCCTACTATAGCCAACACCACCCGAATGCGGGGTACACCCTGAACAGCTAGGCGCAAATTAGAACGCTTAATTAATTAGCTTAATCTGCATGTTTTTGGACTGTGGGAGGAAACCAGAGTACCCGAAATAAACCTAAGCAAGCATGAAGATAACATGCAAACTCCACACAGAAACGCCCTCGCCGAGCCCGGGAATCGAACTCAGGACCTTCTTGCTGTGAGGCGGACGTGCACACCGCTACACCACTGTGCTGCCTCTGTTAGGATAATGTACTTTACATATTAATCATCTTTAGAACTTTCCTACTATTTCTAGGGTTGGAGCCTGACATTGAAGTGGACTTGAACATAATCATTCTCCTTAACCTTGCACACGCGCTGAACACATAAACCACGCCTTAATGTCTCATGTAACATCGGAGATATCAGTCTGCCTTCCATATATGGTATTTTTCAATTTCATGACCCATTGCCTTTAATTGAATTTTTTCAACTGAGAGTTGGGTGGCATAGTGGTTAGCACGTCCGCCTCAAGGCAAGAAGGTCCTGGGTTTGAGTCCAGGGCTCAGCCCCTAGGTGTGAGTGTGAGTGGTTAAGTGTGTGTTGGCCCTGCGACAGATTAGCAAGCCATTCGGGATGAGCTCAGAGTTGTCTGAGATAGAAAATGTAAGTAAAAACCACCTGATAATGAAAATATGCTGATGTTTATGTGTAACCGGAGAGTTTGGAAGGCTTCCCTTTTATTTCACTTTAAGTGTAAGATCAAAAATATGCAAAAGAGGGACCTTCCCCTTCCTGGAGATCCGTCTGAAATGTAATAATTAATATGAGAATTAAATCCTCTCTGCATGTGCTGTGTTCAGTTCTGGAGACATTCCACAGTCCCTGACGTCTGATTCCTTAAAGAACCTGCGTTTTTGTTTTGTTTTTGCTTTTCATTTTGTCACTCATCCCTCACTCCTCACACATCATTACAGGACCTGGTTTTCTTTTTTTATTTGTCTTTCCTGTAAGAGTTCCAGTCGCTGATCATGTAAGAAGCTAAAAGCAGGTTCAGACGATCAAGCTGTCTAAAAATGAAGGACGACGCTTTAAGAGTAGAAGACACCTCTGATTGCGCTGCTACTTGTTGCCATGGCAGCAAAAAGTTCAGGAGAAGAAACTCATCAAGACTCTTTAACCCGTCGACCTACACGGAACAAATGTGTCGGGGTTTCATTTATTTATTTATTTTATATTTGCTGCCTTTCATTTAATGACAGATTTTTACCTTTTCACGATGACATCATTTATGCTACTGTTCATGCTACCGTACTGGCGATGGATATTACAACGGCATCACTGACTGTTCTGTCTCAGAGAAGAGAAACCTTTACCTTGCCTTCATCCATTGGGTTATCACTTATGTGGACGACAGGGCCAGGGTGGGCCTTGGAGGACCTAAAGAAGAGACAAACAAACTCATTTTAAAATACTGGAGAAGAAGACGGAGAGAAAAATGGATGGAAAACAGCTGTGTCAACTCATCTCTGAATATTAGAAAGAAAGAAAGGAAGGAAGGAAGAAAGAAAGAAAGGAAGCAAGAAAAAAAAGGAAGAAGGAAAGAAAGGAAGAAAAAAAGGAAGAAGGAAAGAAAGGAAAGGAAGGAGGAATAAAGAAAGAAAGAATGGAAAAAAGAAAGAAAGAAAGAAAAGAAGGAAAAAGAAAAGGAAGAAAGGAAGAAGGAAAGGAATGAAGAAAGAAAGAAAGCAAGAAAAGAAGAAGGAAAAAAGAAAGAAAGAAAGAAAGAAAGAAAAAAGAGAAGAAAGAAGGAAAGTAAGGAGGAAAAAAGAAAGAAAAAAGAATGAAAGAATGGAAGTAAGAAAGAAAGAAAGGAAGAAGGAAAGGGAGAAAGAGAATCAGAGAAGGAAAGGAAGAAAGAGAAAGAAAGGCAGAAAGAAATAAAGGAATAAAGAAAGAAAACAAGAAAGGAAGAAAGAAAGAAAGAAGGAACGGAAGGAGGAAAAAAGTAATAAAGAATGAAAGAAAGAAAGAAAGAAAGAAGGAAAGGAAGAAAGTGAAAGAAAGAAAGAAAGAAGGAAAGGAATGAAGAAAGAAATAAAAGAAAAAGGAAAGAAAGGAAGAAAGAAAGAAAAAAGAAATAAAGAAAGAAGGAAAGGAAGAAGGAAAGGAAGGAGGGAAAAAGAATGAAATAAAGAATGAAAGAATTGAAGAAAGAAAGAAAGAAAGAAAGCAGGAAAGGAAGGAAGAAGGAAAAAAGAAAGAAATAAAGAATGAAGGAATTGAAGAAAGAAAGAAAGAAAGAAAGCAGGAAAGGAAGGAAGAAGGAAAGGAAGGAGGAAAAAAGAAAGAATGAAAGAATGGAAAAAAGAAAGAAAGAAAGAAGGAAAGAAGGAAAGTAGTTGCGTTTACATATAAAATATGTGCTGTAGGGCGTCGGAGGGCATCGCACAACAGATCTAGGAAATGTACCCGACTTGGGGAATTACCCACGAGACAGAAAACAGATAAACATGTTTAAAACTCCTCAATGAGGGAGCACGGCGGCGGCGGAGCAGTTCCTTTGTTCACATGGTGGAAATATCAAACAATTTCAGTATAAAGCAGGTTGAAAGAGAATAATGATGTTATAACGCCGGCTATGTTTACATGGAGCTTAATAACACGTTCATAATCAGATCTCAGATTCGATCGGAAAGGAAATTCCCTCCTCCACTCTCCGGTTGGGATTCGGATCAGATTAAAAGAGGTGGAGTAGATCTCTGATAACCAGTTTGATCTGAAAATATCGGGATGTAAACGCTCGAGCCGACCGCCTTCTACGCACCTTAGTCGGGAGATAACGTCGCTGGGTTTTATCTTTACGCCGCAGAGTTACGGCTACGTGTGATCTCGCGTGTGTCAAATATCCCATTCAGAAATTTCTCAGTCTCACGCACTCATTTGCCAGACTGTTTAATCCGTAGTGAGGGTGGAGCCTATCTCAGCCAACTCTGGGTAAAAGTGGGGTACACCCTGAACAGCTCACCAGACCATCACACAGCCCACACACGCAGAACCATTCACACTCTAGGTGACTCTCTGGAACAGCCAATTAGTTACTGTTTATCTTTGAACTGTGGGAGAAAACACAGGGACATGCAAACTCCACACAGAAACGCCCTCGCAGAGCCCGGGACTCGAACCCAGGACCTTCTCAACCACTACGCCACTGTGCCACCAGTACTTTAGAACTTTTTTTCATTGAACAAACAAACAAAAACACTAAAGACAAGCTGACACGCCACTCCTCACACTCACAGAAAAATAAAACCTATTTTTATGACACACACACACACACACACACACACACACACACACACACCGAAGCATTTCCCCTGATGAAAACTGCCAGTGTAACAAAAAATGAAGCCGACAGCGAAAAGTGGTTAAATGTCTGTGTGTGTGTGTGTGTGTGTGTGTGTGTGTGTGTGTGTGTGTGTGTGTGTGTGTGTGTGTGTGTGTGT
>JAOUQZ010045749.1:0-10092 GCA_028564935.1 Neosilurus hyrtlii | reverse complement strand
CACACACACACACACACACACACACACACACACACACACACACACACACACACACACACATATATATATATATAATGTTATTAGCATGTTTAATGTTCGACTGGGGGGTTCATGTCCAGCTCACAGCAAGAAGGTCCTAGCTACAGCGAGAGCATTTCTATGTTCTCCCGTGCTTGCTGGGGTTTCCTCTGGGACATTGTGGGAAAGTTTTCTCCCACAGCTCAAAGGCATGCACATTAGTGAGTGTGTGGGTGTAAATGGTTGTGTGTGTGTGTGTTGCTTTGTAATAGACTGTCCAGCAATACATGGTTTACCCCGTGTTTGCAGAGAGTCGGCCGAGACAGGCTCCAGCTTTCCCACGAGCAAAAAAGCATTACATGGTTTGGAAAATCGAAATAATTTTTGTTTTTTTTGTTTGGATGAGCACAATGCATTATTTTAGAAAGAAGAACAATTCATTGCAGGATAAGACACAGGGGTGGTAGTACTGAAATTTGGGCCTGTTGGGATGCATCCAAAGGAAAACGTCAGGATATCTGTCTGTGAATCGGGCACGAACAGATGCAAGTAGGACATGCAAGGCAATAAACCTAAACAAACAAGCCACTACCAAAGAACCGGTAAAAATACAATAAAGTGAACGTTTTAGAATACTTACTTACTCCCCATCATGGTCAGTGATACAGAGGGCATTAACAAAGCTCCTGCACTGCTGGTGGAGTTCTAGCATGTTCCTTATTTCATACCGGTGCTGTGGGTCCACACATTTTTGGGGGTTTTCCTCTTTTTCTCCTCCCCTCAGGTGTGCAGTGTAGGAACGTTAGGTTCTTTCTCTTCCTCTTGACATGACCAATCCATCTCCACCACCATCTCATAATTACTGCACCCATGCTCTCCATTTTTCACTACTGTAATAGATCTCTGTCAGCGATGGTGTGTGGCCAGAAGATCTGTGGCATCCTCCGAAGGCTCTTAATGTGAAATGGAGACAGCTTGCTCAGATCTCCTTCAGTCATCCACCAACACTCAGCTCTGTACAAGAGACCTAGTAACACACAGCTTTGGTATCGTTTCAATTTGGTGTGGTTACTGTAATAGGATCGATGCCACATGTGTTCTTGAGGGTTCTGAAGGCATTTGATGGTCTTCTGATGTAACTTTGCAAGTCATGATAGGTTCCTCCATCAGTTTTCATGATGCTGCCCAGATATGTGAACCGGTCTGCAAAGGGGAACTTTTCCTGCTTGATCTCGACAGGGTGTGCATGGGCGACACTGAGGGGCATCCTCTGAGTGTTCTACTGATGGATCTGCTGAACTGAACTTGAGTTGAGAACTTGAGTAAAGCACGTCGATATTATCAGCATAAGCAAGATCTTCAAGGGAAGATCCTTCGGATGCCTGACCTACGTAGGATCTTGTGGTATGCCGTACAATCCATTTAATCACCAGGTTAAAAAGCAGCTCGGACATGACAGAACCAGACACTAGTTTTCACTTTAGAGGCAATGTTGATGCTCCCAAAAGTGCAAAAGAAATGCCTGTAATTGCTCTGGATGATTTGAACTGAGGTATGCCGTATACCCAGAGGATCTCCCATACGCTCTATTAGTGTGCAGTTCTGGAAAGTGCAAATGCCTTCTGGAAATCAATTAGGATTATGTACAGGCCTCACTTGCCGTAATGTTTTAGAATGGCCAAGACAGAGTCCTGCCCTTAATCTAATTATCATGCCAGGCTAATCTGGTTTCTTTATCATGAAGAGACTGGGAGTTCAACTCCTCATGGATGGGATGCTAGCCCATCATAGGGAACCTTGCCAGTATTTTTTTTATAATTTACAGAATACTGGATTGCACACTTGTGCTTCTCCAATGAGGATTCCAACCCACAACCTTTCGATCATGATCCCAGCACCCTAGCCACTACCCCAGCCCGGCCCCACGACAGACTTCCAGTCAGCGCTACAATTCTTCCCAAAGGTGTTCAGTGGGGTTAGGGGGGCTGGATGCAAGACACTCAAGTCCTTCCATTTGGTAAGCGATGCATTACCAGAGTTCTTTTTGAAACAGGTTAAATCCACTAAGTTTAATTGATTCATGTTCCGAACCGCTTAATCCTACGGAGGTCGGCTGGAGCCTATCTCAGCTGATTCGGGAAAAAAGTGGGGTGTACGCTGAACCTCATCCCAATCTATGACAAAACCAACACATACAACCACTCACACCTGGATGCAATTTGGAACAGCCAATTAGGCCATCAGAAAAATTTGTACTGTGGGAGGAAACCGGACAGACTCCGCACAGAAACACCCTTGCCGAGACTTGAACTTGAATCCGGAACCTTCTTGCTGAGATGCAGATGTACTAACCTCTACGCCAACCCCTTTAAGCTTCAATACAGGGATATTTTACATAATGGAGTCCCTGAAGGGCAGTGGTGGCGTAGTGGTTAAGGCGATGGGTTACTGATCCAAAGGTCAGCAGTTCAAGCCCCTCTACCAACACT
The DNA here is from genome assembly GCA_028564935.1 of Neosilurus hyrtlii. Classification (NCBI taxonomy): domain Eukaryota; kingdom Metazoa; phylum Chordata; class Actinopteri; order Siluriformes; family Plotosidae; genus Neosilurus; species Neosilurus hyrtlii. The sequence goes on along the minus strand of JAOUQZ010045749.1, from coordinate 7,585 downwards.
GTTGGGCCCTTAACCCTCAGTCGTATAAAAACGATAACTGTTAGTCGCTCTAGATAAGAGTGTCTTGTAAATGCACATACGTTTTTGCCATATAGAATTATATAGTTTTAATGTCAGCGAAATACTAATGTATTCAAACGGTGATTTTTCATAATTTCTGCCTGCCAGTAACAGCCTCAGCAACATCCAGTGGGTTTTCCCATACTGTCACACATCCTTATGAATAAGGGATGAAATCCAAAGCACCCCATCAATCATTTTTTGTATTGATGTTTATCTGAAATACAAATAAGCCCAATTAAGATGACGTATGACCACTAACCGTGGAATCCATAACTCACATTCAGAATATAGGTTTCTTCTGCGTTTAATATATCTCATCTCTTTGCTTGAGGCAGGTCCAGTATGATTGATTAACGGTGTCTCGCCGGCCCTGATTCTTTCTCGTTACTTGTCCATCAGTGTCTCAGGAGGCAGCGTGGGAGGCATTTTGGGCCTCTCCCCACCCCAGTAGAATCCTATGACAACTAAGTCCATGTGCATGTCAGGTCTGAGACTCTGAAGTGGTGCAGAGGAGGAGACAAATGGTATGAATTTTAAAAGATACCGTAGATGCGTTTTATCGTAGATACATATTAATCAATAATACTGTATCATATACTCATTCATTCATTTGTTTTATCCTTTACTAGGGCCACAGGGAGGCGGGAACCTATCTCAGCCGACTCTGGGTGAAAGTCAGGGCTGAACAGCTCCCCAGACCCTTCTAGCGCAACACGCACAGCTATTCGCACTCACATTCACACCAGGGGTAGTTTGGAACACCCAATTAGCCTAAAGTCTTTGGAATGGGGGAGGAAACCTGAGTACCCAGACGAAACAATGCAAGCACTTGGTCGAGCTTTTTACACAAGAGCTTATCCTGGTTTCTACTCCTCCTGTGTGGGAACCACTACGCCAACATGCCGCCCTCATGCACTCAGAAAGCATGTGTTGAATGGTTAAGGGTCCTACTGTTATGAAGAGATCCTTCTATCATAGGCTAACACCCAACCGTTACCCAAAATAACTCATAGACTGAATCTTATTTTTATTTTTTTATATAATACGAGTGTTTCTATATTTGTGAGGAGCTAACATGGCAGTTTAAAGGAAACCTCGCGATGCCTTTCAGATCGGAGTCAGCATACTGGCAGCAATCCCGAGTATTAAAATCCACGAACCTTGACGAATGCTTCAGTTTGCTCTTTCCTCGGTAGGTCCAAAGCTAGGATCCAGCCCACACAGAAAGTGAACGTAAATGAAGATTAAGTGCTATGGAGTCCTAGCAATATTCACGGCTCAGAGGCTACAAATACAACTGATTCAATCAAGGCAGGCATTGTTAATGTCTTCTTGTCTGCCTCAACACCTTGAAAACCAAAGTAAAAAATTAACGAGGATACCATTAAGATGCTTCAATGTTGACAGTCCAAAAAAAAAAACTGACATCATAAATTTTTATCCTGAAAATAAATTATCCTAATATGAATACACAACATTTGCATTGAAACCCCCCCAAAAAAAAAAAAATTTTTAAAAATCCAAAGCTATCCACATTAGGCTAACTCTCTGTTTCAAACTGCCCTGTGATGCTCTGGCGAGCTGTTCAGGGTGTAACCCTGCATTCATCCAGGATGAGCTGAGATAGGCACCAGACTCCTCATGACCCTAGTAGGATTAAGCGGTTCAGCAAACTGATGAACGAGTAAATGAAAAAATGAATGAACCTTTTAACATTTTGAATTACACAACCTGAGATTGAAAAGGACTAATCACAGGACGGCGCCACAAAACTGGGCTTTAGGAAGTTTGATGAGCCATAAGGTATGTTAGAGTCTCACAATATATGTAGAAATAAGGGTTAAAGTGTGATGGTATAAAGTATCATTAAGCTCCAAAAATGTACGACCTTGGCAGAGTGCATTACGTTTGCCGAAGTCCCAAAAATTCCCGTCCCAGAGAAAAGTGAAGAATCCTTACAGTGAAGCATGGTGGTGGTAGAATCAAGTTGAGCGCTAACCTTATCCTCATGGTTGCCATGCAAGGTCTTGGCATGTGAAGCCTTAGATTTTTTTTTGGTCTAATGGGGGAGTAGAGATTTGTGCAATCACAAATTTAATTTTCTTTTAATTTTTTAGAAGATTTTCAAGAAGGTTGTGTTTTAATCAGTGCAGGTTTGATTCTTGTCGACTTCCTGTCCACAGTTTTTAAGAGAATAATCTAAAATTTTTCTGATGGGTAGGTGATCACACAAGGATGCTTTCATTAAATCTTGGTGATAATTCACACACTGATGGCATCACAAACAAATATCAAAACTCATAATAGGCAAAGTTTTATATAACTATGCATTTTAAAAAATTAATTAAGAAAATCCCATTTAACAGGTTCAGAAGCTTATATAGATCTTATATAGAAGCTGCAAAATCTCACCAGATCAGGTGTGTTTTAATCGTCAGGGAATTTAAATATACAACATTTAAAAGAAGTTCACTCACTGATCTCACCGGCAGAGCCTTGGTGGAGGTCTGCGCTCTGTGAGTGCTCGTGTATGTAAACAATATTGTTCATATATTTGTTGTCTTCCTAATTTAATTCATGCTTGAATCGTATATAGTGGAAAAATGTTTGATTTTATTTCCAAGACAAGACACTGTACATCTCTAAACCTAAGAAGGAAAAACAATATTACAACAAACTAATCAATGACCCAACATCATAGTAACGTTTTTGTTTTTCAGTCTTTTTTTATTTTAAGTTGTTTTGTTTAAAGCGATTGATTTCACTCTGAAACGTATGGAATACAAGTAATAATGCAAAAGGTTTGATTTTCAGTTCAATTTAGCTGCCCAGTCATAGCGCTGTGAATATATGAATGCACCTGAGTGTTGCTTTCTCAGCCACATTTAAATACACTATAGATCATTAACCTGCTGGAGCATGCAGCCAATTTAAGCTGGACATGTGCAATGCTTCTTTAAAATATGTATCATAGAACATTTCATGGAATTTATATTATATTATTCACCAACTTATCTCAGCATTACTCCTATGTGGTGGGTTAATAAATACAGTACATTGCGCCAACTACGATAAAGCGTAATGTTCAACTGATGAACTGCTACTTTCACATTCTCCGGCCTTTAGTTTTTGCATTTTCACTATGAATCTCAATCATTTCTATGAACACCTTGAGCTCACGGTGCTTTTCACTGAATACCGCCGAAAAAAATTCCATTACACTGAAATATTATGTGCGGTAACTTTTTTTCTGCGAAAAATAAATTATAAACATATAAACATAACGTATGTTAAATACGTTAAACTTATTCTCACCAAGTAGTCAGAACTGCAAGGGTTCGACTGAGGCATGATGCAGTTCAAACCGTTGTGCCCTACAGCCTCCGAAATGGAATTCAAGGGTAAGAACCTCTAGAGACAAACACTTGAGAGGTTCCACATGAATAAAACAAAAGACTCCCCCCCCTAGAGGAGAATCCAGGCAACCTCCGGGAGGATGAAATCATTCACTCACTTATTTGCCGAACCTCTTAATCCTACTGAGGTTGCGGGGAGGCAGAAGGCGGGGTACACCCTGAACAGCTCAGCAGACCACTGCAAGGCCTCCAGAGGACCAAATGAAAAACACTAAAGAAGCTCCAACATGAAGACACCGTAGAAGTGTCAGAAGAGAAAACTAGAGAAGTGTAAGAGGAGGAACCCAGAAAATCACAAAGGAGAAGTATCAGGGGAAGAAACTAGAAAAACCCCAGGGAAGTACACTACAGGTACTCCACAGTACGTAAACGCAACAGACTTGATATAGAAACCCCAGAGGAGAAATTCAAAGAACCTAAGGAACCACCTAGCAGGCAAACAGGGAGTGCCCCAAAGGCGAACCACCAAAACCCCCCCCCAAAAAAACAAACAAAAAAAGGTCCCTCTGAATTTAATAGAAGGCAGCACAGCATTCCTAGAGGTTGGCACACCCGTCTCACAGCAAGAAGGTCCTGGGTTCGAGTCCTTTGCTCGTTTCTGCCTGGAGTTTGCATGTTCTCTCTGTGCTTTCTTGGGTTTCCTCAGGGTACTCCGGTTTCCTCCCACAGTCCAAAGGCATGCACTTTATGCTAATCAGCTGTACCAAAGAGCCACATAGAGTGAGTTAATGACATTAGAGAAGCATCAGCGTAACCCCCTTTGTTTATTTATTTATTTGTCTGTTTGGTCACCTATCTATCTATCTATCTATCTATCTATCTATTTATTTAAATGGGGATTTGTTTATTTATTTATTTATTCCGTCGTTTATTTATTTGTTTATTTCGTTATTTATTTATTTATTTGTCTGTCTGTCTGTTTATCTATCTATCTATCTATCTATCTATTTATTTATTTATCTAAATAGGGATTTATTTATTTATTTATTTATTTATTTATTCTGTCGTTTATTTATTTGTTTATTTTGTCATTTATTTATTTATTTGTCTGTCTGTCTGTTTATCTATCTATCTATCTATCTATCTATTTATTTATTTATTTATTTGGTGATTGATTGATTGATTAATTGATTGATTGCTGTTAGACTCGTCGTAAAAATGTAAAAATGTTGCGCAATCACATAGGTGTACATGGAACTCCCACGGGTTTAATGTAGGGCAATCATAGGACTACTGTATGAAACCCATACAATCCTGAGTGCGTCAGGTGACCCAGAAGGAATATGAAATGACATACCTATATCGTACCACAGCCATGGAGCTTCGTAGGGTATTGCACAACAGACCCAGGAAATGGCCTGACCAGAGACTACAATGACCGGAACTTGCGATGTCATTTCTTGTCGCACAACAGGTGAGTTTCGTACGACACGTCCACATCTGTACTCAGAATTTGCCCTACTTTTGATGTGGGCCAGTTGTGTGCTATATCTGTTGTCTGATGTATGTGACAGGGGCGTACAGTTATTTCCAAACTATAAAACTCCCAAATAACGGCGGAGAGGTCCTAGGGAGGGAACCAAGGAAATCAGGTACCGGGATACAATAATCAATCATTTGAAGTAGTGAAGTTGTTGTACACACTCTTTGCTGGCATGTTGCATCATATGGAGAAGCTACGAGAAGTCTTTCAGCTTAGCCAGCCTAATGAAATCTCATTCCATAAACCACGATGAATTATTCACAACAGCCTGCGAGTGCTAAACTCAACGGTAGCTGGCCGTGGTGTTCTAATATAATGACCCGGCGGGATTAAGTCTGCAGGACAAAGAAATATGCAACACCTTGCCTAACTTTTTCATTACTGCCTTATAGGCCTTGAGGTGTGTAGAAGTTAAACTGGTGAGTATCCTGAGAACCATGTTTCATGCAAAGCTCGATCAATCTTCCGCACACGCTATACAAATATCGCGAAGCATGTGATACATCTGAATATATCAGAACTTATTTCCTCAAGGGTACCGGATTAGCATACGGGCGCAAACAAATGCTTTATACCCAGGCCAGTTGGTACCTAAAAAGTCTTTTGAGAAAATGAAGGTATGTGGTCTAATCCCGGGGTGGCATGGTGGGGTAGTGGTTAGCGCACCTACCTCACAGTAAGAAGGTCCAGGGTTCGATTACTGGCCCCAGTAAGGGTGTTTCTATGTGGGGTTTCCATGCTCTCTCTGTGCGTAAAAGGTTTCCTGCTGGTACTCCAGTTTCTTCCACCTCACAGCAAAAAGGTGCCAGGTTCGGGTCCCGGGCTTGGATAGGGTGTTTCTGTGTAAACTTTGTATGTTACCTGTGGGTTTCCTGCGGGTATTCCAGTTTCTTCCACCTCACAGCAAAAAGGTGCTAGGTCCGAGTCCCGGGCTCGGCAGAGTTGACATGTTATCAGTGTGTTTGCGCGGGTTTCCTCTGGGTACTTTAGTTTCCTTCACCTCACAGCAAAAAGGTGCTAGGTCCGAGTCCCGGGCTCGGTAGAGTTTACATGTTATCAGTGTGTTTGCACGGGTTTCCTCTGGGTACTCTAGTTTCCTTCACCTCATAGCAAAAAGGTGCTGGGTTCAAGTCCCGGGCTCATTGAGGGCGTTTCTGTGTGGAGTTTGCATGTTGTCTAAGTGCTTGTGTGGGTTCCCCCAGATACTCTGGTTTCCTCCCACAGTCCAAAAAGATGCACATTTGGCTAACTGGCTGTTGCGAATTGCCCCGAGTGTGAGTGTGAACGGTTGTGTGTGTGTAGGCCCTGCGTTTGACTAGCAAGCTCCTCAGGGTGTACACCTTCTTCACCCAGTGTTGTAGAGATGGGCTTCAACCTTCTTGAGACCCTAATAGGATTTCAGCAAATTAGTAAGTGAGTACTAGGTGGTAGCAGCTTACCAGTCACATAAAAATGATCCAAAAGTGGATGTGAGCTTGACCGTAAATCCGAAATCCGTTACAGGACTGATGACAGCTTCCCAGCAGCAAGACCCTTAACTACATCCGTCTCCTTCACCTTTGATTAATGGGACTTGTTCAGCCTCGATGTGTGTCGCTGTACAGTAAAGACACCAAAACCAAACTTTCCCATCACCTACAGTATGTGATTATATTTGGCTCATTATCATGGCAACATGAGACTCATCGGATGATGGACAATTAATTTAACATGCTATTTAAGGCGCTTGTTTTAATTTATAGTGACGAACCTTCAAAGCGCTGCCTAGCTGAAGCAATGATACCTTTAATTATCTCATGAGACAAATCGTCTTGGTGTAAACAAGGATCAGGCGACCGATTTTATGGCGGATGGCATCCTAGTGCGCAACGGTTTTCCCCGTTTCCCCGAAAATAGTCGGGAATCGTTTCTCATTAATACAAACACGCTGGGCGGCACTGCGGCTTAGTAGTGAGCACATCCACCTCACAGCAGGAGGGACCTGGGTTCAAGTTCCGGGCTCGGCGAGGGCGTTCCTGTGTGGAGTTTGCCAGTTTTCCCTGTGCTTGTGTGGGTCCAGAGACATGCACATGAGGCTAATTGGCTGTTTTAAATGTTCCTTGATATGAGTGCTAATTTGTGTGTGTGTGTGTGTGTGTGTTAGTTTTGCAATGGATTGATGGGCTGTTCAGGGTGTACCCCACCTTCACATCAGAGCTGATATCCAAGTAGGATTGATACAGTTAGGGATTAATACACCTAGGAGTAATTTGGAGCAGCAAATTAGCATCACGTGCATGTCTTTGGACTGTGGGAGAAAAATGGAGCACCCGGAGATGGAATGGAGGACATCTAAGCTCTAGAGAGAAACGCCCTCGCCGAGTCCACGACTCAAACCCAGAACCTTCCGGCTGTTAGGCAGACGTACTAACCATTACGCTACCGAGCCGACCTGTTCGCACTTTATAATTATAAGAACGTTATAATAGAATCATAGTAATATTTATAATAAAAATTTATTATTGTGAATGAAGCGGCGGCACGGTGGCGCAGTGGTTAGCACATCTGCCTCACAGCAAGTAGGTCCTGGGTTCGATTCCCAGCTCGGGCGTTTCTGTGTGGAGTTTGCATGTTCTCCCTGTGC
>JAOUQZ010045748.1:0-10092 GCA_028564935.1 Neosilurus hyrtlii | reverse complement strand
CACACACACACACACACACACACACACACACACACACACACACACACACACACACACACACACACACACAGATACTCTAACTTAGCCTAGCAATCTGACCACATAATATAATCCTGCATTAAACTATTCTACAACAAGCAGAATGTTATTATCAGCCTGTTAGGCAGGGCACAGTGAATTAAAGAAAGTGGCACGGGGTGGGGGGTGAGGTGGGGTGGGGGGTTGTTATGTGTTTGTGCTTGTGTGAAGTAAAACCAGCACATTGAAGAGGCTCCCTAAGGCCACCATGTCTACTAAATCCCCATTACTATCAGCAACCCAGAGAGCCAGGGTAATTAAAATTGATCAGCTTTTATCCTTGGGAAAAGAAATGGACCGGATTTTGCTCACAGTTTTGGGGAGCATTTATTAATAAAAATAAGTTTTCTAAGAGAAACTGACAGGAGATGATGAATTAGGAAATAAAGGAGTGGAAGACATCTCTCTGAATTTTGGATTTTAACAGACTGCAGGTGTTTTTTCGTTGTCATCCAGTGATCTTTGACTCTACATTAAGCAGTGACGATGTATATCAGGATGAAGGGAGAAAGGCAAGAAGGGACATGGGTCTGAGTACAATCATTCATTTATTCATTTAATTGTTTTATTTTTTTTAATTTTAATAAGTTTGCGGGGAGGCTGGAGCCCATCTCAGCCATCTCTGGGAGAAGGCAGGGCATACTCTGAACAGCTCGCAAGTCCATTACAGGGCCATCACACGCATACCATTCATACCCACATCCATACCTAGGGGCAGCAGCCAATTAGCCTAATGGGCATTGGACTGTAGGAGGAAACTGGAGTACCCAGAGATTACCCACACAAGCACGGGCAAAACATGCAAACTCCACACAGAAACAGCCTCACTGACCCCGGGACTCAAACCCAGGATCTTCTAGCTGTGAGGCAGACATGCTAAACACTACACCACTTCACACTCTGTACAGCATACTACAAAACTCTTTATCTTTTATTAGGGTTTGGGGGGCAACTTCAGGTGAAGGAGGGGTACACCCTGAACAGCTTGCTAGACCATCGTAGGGTGAACACACACAGAACCATTCACACTCACATTCATACCTAGGGGAATCAATAATATTCAATTAGCCTAATGTGTATGTTTTTTGAACTGTGGACTTTGGAAGTGCTAACCACTACACCACCATGCCGCCCAGGTCCAGTTGTTGCCTATAATTATATATGTAACAACTGGATTTTTAATTTTCAGCCTGGATTTGTACCAGGAAATATTTTACTTTCTCTCTCTCTCTCTCTCTCTCTTTCTCTCTCTCTTTCTCTCTCTCTCTCTCTCTCTCTCTCACACACACACACACACACACACACATGTACACACACATGCACAAAGGAAATTTGCTCAAGATTTTAGAGTGTGACCAATGCTTGTCTGAGCTCATTTAAATGAACATATAAAGATTTTGTTCATTTAAATGAACTACCAATATGAGGACGCCTTATGATTACATAAATACACCAGACAGACAGCTACGATCATGGTAATGGCAATGCATGTGCATGTTTATGTGTGCACATGGTATGTGCATGTATTTAAAACCCCTGTAGCTAAAGCAACTGGCAGCAAAATCAAATTTGAATTTGAAGTTTCAATTATTTGTGAATTACAATGAGAAGAAAAAAGAATCCCAAGCCTTTCGTAACATTCACATTTTGCTGATTTACAGCCTGAAACAGAAACACAGACATTGCAGATAAAATATCTTTAACAATAAATGCGTCTGAGAAACTGTGCTCACAGAGATGAAAAGCAAACAAAGGATACATAAACGACTGTAACCACACAGAACAACTTCAGAAAAACTGACTGAACTGGAGGCCGCAGACGCACAAACACATGTTGACAATGTGGCAACAAGCTAAGGCTAGTGGCTAGCGCCGGTTTCCACTTTTTATTCCATTCGTTAAAATTGTTATGGGTGACACAGTGGTGTAGTGGTTAGCATGTCTGCCTCACAGCAAAAAGGTCCTTGGTTTGAGTCCCGGACTCAGTGAAGGTGTTTCAGTGTGAAGTGTGCATGTTCTTCATGTGCTTGCATGGGTTACCCCCTGGTACTCCTGTTTCCTTCCACAGTCCAAAAACATGTCCATCAGGCTAACTGGCTGTTTCAAATTGCCCCTAGGGGAGGCACAGTGGTGTAGTGGTTCCACCTCAGTGCAAGAGGTCGTGGGTTTGAGTCCTGGGCTCGGGTGATTCTGTGTAGAGCTTGCATGTTATCTTGTGCTTGCGTAGGTTTCCTCCAGGGACTCCAGTTTCCTCTCACAGTCCAAAGAAATGTACATTAGGTTAACTGGCTCCTTCAAGTTGCTCCTAGGTGTGAGTGTGAATGAATGTATGTGTGTGTTGACCCTGTGATGGACTGGTGAGTTGTTCAGGGTGTATGCCACCTTTGCAGAGTGATGGCTGAGATGGGCGCCAGCATTTCCTGTGACCCTAAACAGGCAGAGAAATCATATCAGAATAGCAATCAAAAATACAAAGCTTGCTATAACCCGACATACAAGTGACAGCCTTAATACTCCACAAGGAAAAATCACAGAACTGAGTCTTTATATAGTGTGCAAGGAGATTAGTGTGATGCAAAACAGGAGTGGTGAGATATGTGATCAATTAATCAGTCAATCAATCAATCAATCATTCAATCAGACTTCATGCGTACAGCACATATACAACCTCATGTAGCAGTAAGTGCTTTACATAAGACATCATGTAAAAATAGGCAGAAGCAACCCCACCTCCTCCACCCACACACACAGTCACACACTTTCTCTCAGTCATAACAGATACACACTTCAGAGTCGGAAACACATTTAAGAGTCGCGAAGGCCTATAAGACTTAAGAGATTAACACCAAAAAATGAGAAAGCTCCATCTCACTCTCAGAAATTTGTAGTGAGGAAATTAAAACTAACTAAATAAAAAGAAAGAACTAACTGAATGAAAATAATAAATAAATATATATATATATATATATATATATATATATATATCACTCAGACCGCGCAGACCTCCGCTGAGGCCGCAAAAAATCTTTAACATTTCCCGGATCCCTATTATAATCTGGATCACTGCCAAACTATAATCAATTGGTCCTTGTATAATTTTTCAGCTATCCTGAAATTTCAGCGAAATCCGTAAAGAACTTTTTTAGTAATGTTGCAAACAGACAGACAGACAGACAAATAAATTAACAAACAAACCCCGGTGAAAACGTAACCTCCTTGGCATAGGCAATAAAAAGATCATGTTTTAAATATTTGTCGCCTGCTCGTGGTTAAATATAATATTACTCTATTTTGGAGAATAACCACCAGGGGGTAGAGAAAAACAAAAAAAAAAATCTTTAAAAATTCCCTGCATCCAGACAATAATCTGGATCCCTGCCAAAAGTTAATCAGTTGTTCCTTGTATCATTTCTGACTCATTCTGAAAATTTCATTAAAATCTGTTCATAACTTTTTGAGTAATTTTGCTAACAGGCAAACAAACAATCAAACCAATCTTGGTGAAAACATAACCTCCTTGGTGGAGGTAATAAGGCCGGGCAATTATAAAATTTCATAAATAAGACATGGTGGAATAGTGGATTGAGTCCTGGGCTCGAGTTTGCATGTTCAATTAGCCAAAGAGGGAGATCACACTGGAGACGCGATAGAAAAACAACTCATGCAAATTGATTTTGTACTAGGTGAACAAAATGCGATGACAAATTTGAGAGCGTTTTGAGAATGAAAAGCGACCGCGGCGAATTGCCATTCACATCAATTACTGTTCTATCGCACCTCTAGTGTGAGCACTAGTGTGAGTAATGTGCATGTCTTTGGGCTGGTGGAGGACACCAGGGTACCCTGAGTAAAACTGAAATACAACTCTCTTCCTACTGCTCACTTCCTCTACTGCTCTCTTCATGATTTTTCATTTTCTTGAGGCATACCAGATACATTTATCCACCAGACAGCTAACGTACCTCAGTCTGAGCCTCTCGCACTGATTAGTGGAGGAGATAGATTTCTCTCGGATTTTTTTTTATAGGTGCCATTTACAAACAGGCAAAGCATTTGTAATGTTTCTCATTAGCATTTAAAGCAATAAACTGCAGTAGATTGCTTGTTAAGGGATACGTTCTTCTTCTCAGCCAGACAGTACTGGGCCCAGAAGCTTCTCAGAACAATTACTAATTAAATAGCTCAGACATCATGTGAGCAGGGGGTCCACAGGATATCAACATTCTGAAACATGAATCGCCAAATAAAAACCATCGTAGTTATTTATTTCAAAGGTTTTAAACCCTATTCTGAGCATACTGCACATTTAGTTGTACTTCATGTCTCATAAAAAAACTTAGCTTACTGTGGCAGTAAGAGAGATTCTTATAAATACAGCCGTGAGTATAATTCAATGCTCTGTATTTGTAATGCAGTGATTTCTATGACAGAATCGTGCCAGTTTTTAATGCAGTGCCACCTGAGGGCCCGAAGATCACAGTCATCCAATACTGATTTCCAGCCTTGCCCCTCCTTCTCAGAATCTTTTGATGATATTATGTACTGTAGATGATAAGATATTCAAAATCTTTACAATTTTATATTAAGAAACACTGCCTCACTTATGAGCCAAACCACTTAATTCTGCTATGGTCACAAGGAGGTTGGATCTCAGCCAACACTGGGCGAAGGTGGGGTACATCATGAACAGCTCATCAAACCATCGCAAGGCCAACACACACACAACCATTCATACATACATTCAGACCTTGGAGAAATTTGGAACAGCCAATTCACCTAAGATGCATGTCTTTGGACTGTGGGAGGAAACTGGAATTCCCAGAGGAAACCCACGCCAACACAGGGAAAACATGCAAACTACACACAGAAACGCCCAAGGACGGGACTCAAACTCAGGACCTTCTTACAGTGAAGACGTGATAACTTCTACGCCACTATGCCACCCTCGGTCCCAGATTAACCAAATAAATTTCAAAATGCTTCTCCGGCTGTTTCTTACTTACTTTTCCATCCTTTTGATGCCCCTTCCTACCTTGTTTAAGGCATGTTGCTGCCATCAAATTATAAATTGCCTAATATTTGTTTCATCACTCATTCACTCACATTTGCCGGTTTATCCTATTAGAGTCACAGGGAGACTGGAGCCTATTCTCAACCAACACTGGGTGAAGGCAGGATCACACCATGAACTACTTGCCAGTCCATCACAGGACCAACAAACACAAACAACCATTCACATTCACACCTAGGGGCAATTTGGAACAGCCCATCAGCCTAATGCGCATGTCTTTGAAGTGTGGGAGGAAACCAGAGAACCCCAGCAAGCGAAGGAAACACTGTAAGAACATGCAAACACCACACAGAAACACCCTCTCCAAGCCCGGGACTCGAACCCAGGACCTTCTTACTGGGAGGCGGGCGTGCTAACCATTATGCCACCCATATTATTTTCAGGAAATATTAAAATGTCTCACTTTTAACATTTGATATATTTTTTTATGTTCCACTCTAAATAAAATATGTGTTTATGAGATTTGCAAATTATTGCACTCTGTTTTTATTTACATTTTACACAGTAACCCCACTCTCAACACTAAGCACCTGTCACAGAAATAGTACTGCTATTATCCATAAAAAGGATGGGAAAACATCAGGATACAAAATGTTTGGAAATTCTTTAAATATCCAGGAGAGAACATCAGTGACTCAAAACTGTAGGTAAAGGTGGAATACTCACATTCCATGGCCTTTCAGTCAATGAAGATTATGGGAATGAGAGATCTTGTTACAGCATCAGTGTGCAGGCAATAATAATATATCGCTATGGAGTTTAAAGGTTCATTTCACAATATACCGCAACTCATTAGTCTTACTTACCGTCAAGACTGTGGCTGCCAATATCATAACCATAATACTGCACCTGAATGGTTCGGCTCTATTCATATCTCTCAGATTTATTGAACGCATATGCATATAGCACTTTTTTAGCTTTAATTTTCAATAAATATCATATATATTTTATTGCAGGGTGGTATGGTGGTGCAGTGGTTAGCACGTTCGCCTCACAGCAAGAAGGTCCTGGGTTTGATTCTCATGCTCAGGTGTTTCTGTGTGAAGTTTGCAAGTTCTCCCTGTGCTTCCGTGGGTTTTTCTCTGGGTACTTCGGTTTCCTCCCACAGTCAAAGTACATGCACAAGGCTAATTGCTTGTTCCAAAATTGACAATTGATTCAAAATTGAGTGTGAAAGGTTGTGCGTGTGTGCCCTGCTGAGCTATTCCGGGTGTACCCTGCTTTTGCCCAGATAGTCTTCAGCCTCCCCGTAACCCAAATAGGATTATATGGTTAGACATATGAGAGAGTGGGAGTATTTCATTTTACTATTACAGGCTGATGGTAGCAGCTCCCAGCCACAGTGTTTTAAATGAAGACTCTCTTTTTTTCATGATTTCTTCTTTACTTAATGCAAATAAAATGGTCAGTATGAATTTTTATACAGTGCATTTTACTGTAAACAAATTTCACTTACTTGCATCAGTCGTTTAACTCAATCATATCTCTTTCTAATGGGGATATTTCTAATGGTGATATTTCCAGGAACAACGATGGAAGTCAATGCTGTTAAAGAAGAAAGATGAGTTCTAACAGAACAAAGTCCACCTCATCTTGTGCTCACTTCAACTTGACACAAAGTAAGTAAGTGCATAGAATGTTCATAGGAAATTTGCCAATATTTATTTAAATGTTAGTCGTGTCTACTCTTCCTCCAGTGCAGAACTAGTCTCCCATTTAAAATATTCCAGTCTAGTTGAAGAGGTTCTGTATAAATAATTTAACACTATATGTCCATCCAGCTATTCATCCATCTCTTTTCTTGCACTTATCCGAGGTCAGGCTGCGAAAGCAACATGTCTAGGAGGGAAACCCAGGCATTACTTTCTCTAGTGACACTCTCCAGATCTTCTTGGGGGATCCCGAGGTGTTCCTAGGCCAGATGTGATATTAAATCCCTCCAGCAAGTTCTGTGTTTACCCTGCAGCCTCCTCCCAGTTGAACGTGCCCAGAACACCTCCAAAGGGATTCAACCAGGAGGCACCCTAATCAGATGCCCAAACCACCTCAACTGATTCAATTCGATGTAGAGGAGCAGCAGCTATACCTTGAGACGTCTGAGCCCCCCACCCTATTTATAAGGCTGAACCCAGACACCATCCGAAGGAAACCTCTCATTCTTTTGGTCACTACCCAAATCTCATGACCATAGGTACATGTATATGCAGCTTCTAATAATCTGAGTTATCATAATGGTACTTTTGGTTTGCTTTGGATGCTGCTTGAGATGATCTGCCATGAGGCACATGCTCCTCACTCGTCATTCTAGCTGTCAATGTGTCGAGGTAAGATGAAAAAATTTCACCCCATGCTTCCTGAAGCACCTTCCACAAGTTGGACTGGCTTGATAAGCACTCCTTCAGTACTATACATTCAAGCTGTTCACACAACAGCTCAATCGGTTTGAGACCTGGTGACTGAACTGGCCACTCCATTATTGACAGAATATAAGCGGACTGATATGACTTAATAGGTCTAGCATAGTTTGAAGTGTTTTGGGTCACTGTCCTTTTGTAGGAGTAAAGTGCCTCTAATTAAGCACCATGCACAGGGTATGGCACTTGTACAAATCTATCACTTCACAATCTATCACTAAAACACCCCAGACTATCACATTTCCCCCACTATGTTTAACAGGTGGCTTCAAGCACTCCTCTAGCATCTTTTCCTTTATTCTGTGCATCACAAATGTTCTTCTTTCTGTCCCAAACACCTCAAACCTACTGTAGATTCATCTATATATAGCTAGAAAAATGTTGATTCTCCAGATGCTCAACAAGTCCAAAGAATACCAGTTTTAATGCTTCTTTAATCAGCACAATAGTTTTCAATAGTTTTCAATCAGAAAATCAGCTGTTTCCATCAGAAATAGTAATTTACAATGTGAACACTTCACTGTCTACTGTAGACTGTCTTTCTGATTCATTTAAATTTATTTTTATTAAAAACAAAAAGTGCTTTTCTTTTAAACACAAGGAAATTTCTAAGTGATCCCAAACTTTTAATCAGTAGTGTACATACATACATACACATATTGTCACCCACCAACCCACCAACCTGCCCAGCCCCCAAATGAAAGCAATACTGCTTATGAATTGTTTAAAATTAGAATTTCTCACAGAGAAGTGGAGGGCTGTGAGGGGCAGTTAATCCAAGTCTCTATAGTCCCATTGTATGCGTTTTGTTTTTCTCTCCAGGCTCGTTTATTCCTGCATGGAAGGTGGTGTCGATGATTGCGAGAACTCTAGAAACTCCCACGCATGCGCTACCACATAAATCGAGTCGGCCATGAAGTTCTGGAAGGGCTACCAAGCCCAACCAAAGTATTGAGTCACCCATGGAATTCTGGGAGGGCCACCGAGCCCAACCAAAGTAGCTGTCTCAACAGCTCACCCTTCCTATAATCATGCTGCCACCATTTAAATCGAGTTGGGCAGGAAAGCACAATTGGTGTTGCTGTTCTGCTTGCTGCGCTCACAGCAATAAATGAAGTATTCTTGAGACCGATGTATGTAACACGTAGCAAAGACAAAATACTTAATCAGATGAACTTCTTATTAAAGATGAAACAGCCAATTTTCTACCCTCATCCTTTCGTTTGTATCCACCCTGTCTAATTCAAACAGCTAGTTTCATTTTCATTCATTCATTTGCTGAAGTGCTTAATTCTATTTAGGGTCACAGGGAAGCTGTGTCCATCTCAGCCGACACTGGGTGAAGACGGGGTCTGTGCATGTACAATGGTTAATGGGGCCTGCCAAGCAAAAGAGCAATCAATGCTTGACGCATGCACTCCACATGCCCGAGCCGAAAAAAAAAACCCCTAGTGCACAGGCGCAAGGAAATGGCTTTATTTCTATATAATGGGAGTCACTGACCGCATGGGATGCGTAATATACACAATCTATTAGTACCACATAAATGAAGTCATGCCAACTTTTTAACAAAGCACGTTTAAAACAACTGCGGTGGACACATCCATTTCATGTTCTCCTCCGGGGTTCCCACTGAGTGTTCTGGTTTCCTCCCACAGTCCAAAGACATGCACATTAGGCTAATTGGCTGCTTTAAATTGACCCTAGGTGTAAGTGTGAGCCTGCAAGGGTCTGGCGGACTGTACAGGGTGTACTCCACCTTTGCCCAGTGTCGTCTGAGATAGGCTCCAGCCTCCCTGCAACCCAAATAGGAAATAAGTGGTTTGTAAAATGAGTGATGGCATGATGAAATTACATGACAGGAAAATAATATCCTCGGTTTGAAAGGTAGGCTAAAAAAAAGATGAGTTTTAAAAAAGGATTTGGAGCAAAGCAGATTTCATGTGGTGTGGCGAATTGTTCCATGAGTTGGGGACTGTGAAAGCTCAATCACCTCTGCTTTTGAGCCTGGTTTTAGGTACACTGAGGAGCATTTGATTGGCTGATTTAAGTCCTCTAGGTGGAGTGTAAACGTGAAGGAGTTCAGCTAGGTTATGTGGTGTTAAACAATAAGACATTTAAATGTTAACAATAAAATTTTAATTCTATAAGGAACAGGAAGTGCTCTACAGGTGAGATGTCCCGTTTTTTCCTTCCTGATAGGAGGCCTGCTGCAGCATTTTGGACCAGCTGCAGGCGTTTAATGGCTGACTGGTCTAAACCCACATTCAAAAAATTACAGTAGTCAAGCTGAGATGTTATAAAGAATGAGTCACCCTCTCTAAACATCAGGAGGAAGAGATCCCTGAACCTTAGATATAAATCTCAGCTGAAAAAAATCGGTGCTTAATAACAGTATCATTAACGGTATCATTATCATCATTATTATTGTTGTTATATTATCAGTACTGGTAATTCAAATTCAAATTCAAATTCAAATTCAAATTTATTTGTCACATACAAATTATACACAGTACAATATGCAGTGAA
>JAOUQZ010045747.1:0-10094 GCA_028564935.1 Neosilurus hyrtlii | reverse complement strand
ATATATATATATATATATACACACACACACCCCCCGACAGAGATAAAGATAGAATTTTCTTGTTTTATGCCATTTTCTAAAAATAACAACAACAATTATTTAACAAACTACTCATAAACTACTCAGCATTTAAACCTATTTTAAGGAAATTACGACTGTTTTACATTAAATTACGACATCATCTTAAAGGAAAATACCAACTCACAAACCCTGTACTCAGAGCAGTGTCTCCGGTTAGAACAGCAGTCCAAAGTTCACTTTATAGCATAAAGAGCAGAATGAAAATGCAGCATGACTTTACTAAAAATCAACACATCACCGATTACTGCCTGCATTCAAACCACTTCCGCATTCACAGGGCGGGACTTAGAACACCTATCCAATCAAAATAAAATGCTTGGGTAAGTTAGCCAATCATAGCACAAGGCATTTCCGGGTACGAGCAAATCATAACACAGTACAGAGGCTGAGAATCTTAAAGGAAAGAATATGACCTTAAGACTTGAACTTTGAAGTGTTGTGGTACTCAAACCAATAAACCACATTTCACTCATTTGTTGAACCGCTTAAACACATTAGGGACACGTGGAGTCACTGTCCATTTCAGCCGACACTGGGCCCTTAACAGCTCACCAGACCAATGCAGGGCCAACACACCCATTACACTCACACTCACACTCAGGGGCAAGTTGGAACAGCCATGAAGCCCAATGTGCATGTCTCTGGGCTGTGGGAGGAAAGAGGAGCATCCGGAGAAAACCCATGCATGGGAAGAACATGCCAACTCCACACAGAAACGCCCACGCCAGGACTCGAACTCATCACCTTCTTGCTGTGAGGTGGATATACTAACCACTGCTCTACTGTGCTGCCCATAGGAGCCATGTAAAAATCAATAAAATACTACGTTATGAATACGAGTGACACAAACTATTTTTAATAAGTATTTTGTTTATTCAGAGTTTGGCTTCTTCCATAATTTAATGTGCCAAATATAATCATTTAATGCAAAAATGACTGCGATTCCTACGTTTCGTTCCCTTACATGGCATTTAATCACAATACAGGTTTAGTATTCATTCCACTGAACGCATGTCATTAACCAGTGCAAAATAAAAACGATCATTTAGTCAAAAAAACATACTGTGAATAGTCTGTGTTTCACTGAGCGATGCTATTCTATTAAATAACAATTATTCGCAGAAGGGACTTCATCTCAGGGACTTTTTAACTTGAGGTGGATAATTGTTTTAGTATATGTTACATGGGGACATAAGAAAAACAAAAAGAAGATTTTTTTTGTTTGTTTGTTTTTAGTTTTAATTGATTCAAGCATCAACATACTAATAACAATACTATATGAATGGGTATGATATGGTATGACAGGAGTGTCAAACCCAAAGCAAAGTAAAAGTTGATCAAATTAAACAAATGGTACATGTCTGCTTCCAAATGAGCACTCAAGAACAAAATGCAGGCTTCTCATTTGTAATTTGTCTCAAATTCAGAAAAAGTGCATTTTGTTAAATGACATTGCAATAATTCAGGGGTAGTGGTGGCCCGGTGGAGGTAGGGTGCTGAATTACTGATCCGAAGGTCGGGGGTTCAGGCCCCACTATCACCGGGTTGTCACTGCTGTCTCCCAGCGCAGTTAACAGGGTTATCAAAGGCCAGTCATGTCTCTAACTGTCTGTAAAGAGTAGGCTGCATTGCCATCATGCCTGTTACTTCACCCAGAGTCGGCTGAGATGGGTGCCAACCCATTAATCGGTTCAGAAAATTAATGAATGAATGTATGTATTAATTCAAAAACCTGAAGCTATTTTTTTATAATGTAGTGTATGCAGTAAACTTCATTAGAAATTCCTCTCTCACAAAAAAAGATATATTGTCTATATAATATGTATAAGATATATAGTGAAATGATGTATATAATAAGATTGTATGCACTCAGTGGTGAGCTGTACTTATACAAACTGAGACAGGTAATGCTGATTGCCGCCAGTATGATAAAGTACCTTCTGCCGCCCTCTAGTGGCAGAACCTGGATTAGCAATCTTTCTACCAGCTCTCTGTTAGTGATGGCAAAATAGTAGACCTACTATCAGATGGCCCACCCAGTTTAGATGTTTAGCCTGTTTTTTTTAACATCATTGCAAACATAAAAAACTCAGCGATATGATACAAAATCATTTTTATTTTAATAGCTGAACATTCATGTCTTCAACAAATTAAATTACACCCATATATAATTTTCCCAGGCTAAATGGTATAAATTATAATAAAAATAATATTCTCCATCAAACGTTTTTTTTGCTTTGCAGGATGGAGTTTTGTTATAGAAAAATTCTTTTTAATTGCACCATAAATTTTTTATCAGATTGAGATCCAAAACATGTCATGGCCATGTCAATGAATTGGCCTGCTTTTCCTGAAAAAAAAAAAAAGGTTTAAAAATCTTTTCTCTGTAAATTATGTTGCCATGTAAATCTTATAAAGTATAAATGTAATCAAATTACCAATGACAATAAAGCAGGCTGTGTGTACATGAGTGTTACACGTGTGCATAAAGTGCGTGTAGTGTTTGGCGTTATCCTTCCTTAGGGTGATTCAGTCTTTGACCGTGTTTATTCTGAAGCCAGTCTAAGAGTTTGCTGGTAGTATGTTATGTATTCACTCTCCTGTTTAACGGCCTGTAGCCCATCTCTCCCTCCAGCTGTTCTGCAGTGAGCGTGCCAAGGATAGGCTGACAGTTGGGGTTAAACACTGAATATGCACTCAGCTCCCCAGGCCTTTTCGCCACTGGACTCCGCAGACCCTCATAGAGCCAATAAAACAGTGACAGGATAAAGAAGGGCAACCCAAATTCCAGCTCGGTGAACAGGCCCAGTAACACAAGCCACAGCAACACCTTCAGCACAGTCAGATTAGTAACAGCCAGACGCCGCACGCCGAGCCAACGTCCGACAGCACTGTCCAGCAACCAGTCTTGCTTTTCCTGGAAAAAGAATTGAGTCGTTACTGTAATTTGGTAAAACAGAAAGTGATAAAACTCAGATATGGACTGAATCTCAATCCTATCTTTAAAAGTGTTTAGTGAGTAGTAATCAGGAAGCCCCACAACAGGGGAAGACTGGGTTCAGTGTCGGCCGCTGGTGGGTCACTTACTCTTCACTGTGCTACCTGTGTATTCATCAGGTGAACCTTTAGTAGGCTGCTCTTAAGGGCAAGAAGGCATTTCATCAAATGCTCTATATAATTCCTCACTTACAACCTCATACATTTAGTTCTGAAGGATATGATCTGATATGAAATGACTGCATACCATAAACTGTGTCCCTGAGTTTAGAGAGTGTATTTAAATGGAAGATAATGATATAAACATGCCTCCTGTACAGTAAAGTGTGACTCCGTGCATTTGGTCGCGTCATCCGGAACTGACTGTGTTTCAGCTTTTCCACTTTCGGCCTGGTTTTTGGTTTTCGTTGCTTGCTTCTCGACTTTCTTTCGGGCTCTGAACTCTGCTAACTTCTGTTCCATGTTCAAACTTTACAAAAAAATCCAAACAAAACAACCTTTAACAAAAGCAAAAACCCACGCAGACAAATTCGAGAGCAGAAGCTTTTATTTATTACATGTTGCACACGAGAGTTTTTGATGGTCGCACCGATCCGTGCAACCCGGAAGTAGTGTATATTTTTCTCCCTCTTGTATTACGTATACATATATACACGTAAATACGAAACGCGCGCCTGGTACGTCATTGGCTTGCCGCGCCGCGGCCATCTTTGGGAGGTGAACCGATGCAAACAAACACCGCCTCGCATGTCTAGTATACAGTACGAACCTCAGTCACTGGACCTTATATATATATATATATATATATATATATATACAATTTAATTGAACAAAATATATTATTTAATTAATTATTTAAAAATAAAGCATTTATATATGTTAAAGTTTTTAGGGCCACCAAAGAAATTGTTCCAATATTGATTGAAGTGTGAAAATAAAGCTATTATTTATAGTCTAAATTTGTTATTCAAATTATATATATATATATATATATATATATATATATATATTATACAGTCATATAAGAGTTGTTAAGGACTTTTTCTCATGTTATAGTCATGATATAGCAAATATGACTGATAGAAATAAGCTAATCTTGTAATTTCGATGAAGCTTGAGATTAAATATCTCTGAGCTACTAATAAACCGAACTAGTATGAATCCACAATTAACCTATTTCCACTATAACCAATACTAATAACTTATTGGTAAATACATACATATTGGTCACATTTTTACTGAATCAATAATCAGTATCATATTTTTATACATTTTTATATTATATACGCATTAATTAAGGCAGCTTTACATTATTCTATCATGAAAGTTATATCACATAAAAGCAAAGGAAACTTTGATGTATACAGTGAATGTCTTTCTGAAATAACTATTACAGCTCTTGTAATTATTATAATAATTTTTTTACAGCTCTTGACTGCCCAACATACTGTGCATTTTTTAATAGTGTCAGTATACTATCAGAGTGTCTCTATACTGTTACATATATATTACATGATGTGTATGATCAGGATGCAGCAAAAACAGCATCCGCAGCACCGCCTTAAGATGGTGGATGGTTAATAAGGACTGGAGAACATAGGGACAGGGGAACATCAGGCCGATTCCCAGTTTGGGGGGCCAAATATAATTTCCAAATAAAATATAAAAGCAAAAATTACTGCCTGATTCCTAAGATTCATGCCCTGGCATTTCATCCTGGTGCAGGTTTAGTATTCATTCCACTGAATGCATGTCACATTAGACAGGTTTCCACTTCATTTTTGTGCAAAATAAAAATTATTATTTAGTCAAAAAACATATTGCGAAAACTCTGTGTTTCCATAACAGGGAAGTATGTTTCATAAATTTAAGCACAAAATTTAATTTATTACAAATTAATTTTATTTAATCTCTAGCATGTCAGTTGGTTTTAAAGCTACACATCATTTAATCTTATTTCATACACATTAATGTTTCCCCCTTCAGTTTAGTTTTAACAATACAAGAAAGACAGTAACAATTAGAGATGAAAACAGTAACCACTTTTTAAAGATGACCCCTGATAGTATCTGCTTGGTTTTATTGATTTTTCAGGTATTCTGAGGTTTGTCACTCAGACTAGTTTGGATGTAGGCCTACAAATCTGCCCATGTCACTCATGTTAAAGCATCTCTGTGTTGTGAGATGCAGAGTAAAAATGCAGAGACATTTTAAACATTCCTTAGGCTGCATTCCAGCAACAGAGAGCTGGTTATCTAATTTATCTAATCTGTTTATCTATCTATTCAGGCTAAAGCTGAGGGTGGAGAGGTGTGGTTAGTTGCATAATGTTTATATATATATATATATATATATATATATATATATATATATATATATATATATATATGCAACTAGACACAAAAAAGCAAATAGTGCTCATTTCCTACATTAACTTTGATAATTTACTTACATGTTCTTATTTTTACCACCAGAGGGCACATGAACACAGCAGGCTGCAGCTTCACTGTCCTGATCCACAGCTATGTTCATATTATAAGGGACTGTGTATCAATAAAAGTAAAATTCATATTGTACTCAATTTTGAGAGTAGAGTCTATACTAAAGGGTTTAAAAGCTACAAAAGTAATCCTTCTCAACAATCTGATCCATAAAATGTCTTTATATTACTCTATATATTCTATTGTAATTCTCATAATAGAAAACTCAGTGATGTATAGAAAATCCTAATAATTTATAAAAAGTCTTAAGACTAAGATTTATACAAAGTCCTATGATCTATGGAAAGTTTGTGTGATACAGAAAGTATTATAATCGATATGAAGGGCTTATGACCTTCGGTCTCTGAAGGATAGAATGTTCTATAATCTATAGGAAGTGTCATGATCTTATAATTTACAGATAATCCTATGAGCCATAGAACATCATTCACACATTCACATCATATTATAATATTATCCAAGATTTACTGCTGCCTCACGCCAGGTGAGCCTTGGATAGACTAGGGCTTCATCACAACCCTGACCGGGATTATGTGGTAAATAGGGGTAAATCAGTAAATATGCATTGAAATTGTAAATGCAACTCCACCCCAGTACATCAGTGACCTCTCTAAAGTGGAATTGTCTCAGTTTGCCTTGTGTTGCAGTTGATCACCCAAAACATTTCGTGAGCTAGATTGGGGTAGATATGATTAAATCCAGCATCTGGGATACCATCACATCTGGGTGAAATTGTAATGAACAATCTATTAATCAAAGGAATCTATCAGTATGAAAAGGGAAAGGTGCAAAATGGAGAGCACAGTAACTGTACAATAACAAAATGATGAATGAAAGACTGAAAGCAAGACTTATTTTAGCCCTGAAACTATTTTCTGTTGCCAGGAAAAAACTGTTTTTCATAATGAGGAGGAGGCTGTAGGATGCAGTTGCAAATCAGCAGGAAAATGGTCAAATGCATATGATCAGCAGGGCAAATCAAAATATTGGAAACAACGCTTAGACATACTGCATAGCGAAGTAAAGAGAGAGAGAGAGAGAGAGAGAGATTGAGAATGTGTGTGTGTGTGTGTGTGTGTGTGTGTGTGTGTGTGTGTGTGTGTGTGTGTGTGTGTGTGTGTGATGTAGTATTTATATACAGCACTAAATGGAATGTTGTGAGTCTGGACTGGAGTTTGCATCCTGAAGTGACATTTATTTTTAAGCAATCGAGGACTAAATCTAACTCCAGCTGAAGTACACAATCTGGATGTGCATCACGATCAATGCTATTAAAGTCTGAGTTAGACCTTGGATTGGCCTGCTGTGCTGTTTTGCTATTTTTTGTCAGGTCTTTAAGCTGTTGTGACAGCTTTTCTGCATCCACTTTGCTGCCCTTGTGTTGAGCTTTTGGACTTTTCACTGACTCATCACTGCACTGGAGATGAGCTGAGAACACATAGAATATTAAGAGGATTTTTTTCTATCTTGATTCATTCTTGTGTAGGAAAAAAAGAAAGAATGAACAAAACAGCATGAAAAATATGATGGTCAACAAACATGTGCATCAGCTGCTAGTGTTCTTTCGTTCAGTTCACTGTCGTCAAGAGATTTGATGTCATATATGAGACTTCCAGACTATGTTTTACTCAATAAAATCAAAATGTTCTGCCTAAAATTTCATCAAGAAATGTTGTATTATTGAAGAGTCACTCTCAGCTCCACATGCTACTGTATGGAGACCTCGTCACAGATGAAACCTGACTGCATAAGCCAACAAGACAAAAATTATGTATTTAGACATTTCATAACCTTACAATAATCAGTATTTGTGAAGTTTTGCTGATTTCTATATTCATGTAACTCTAAGTCTGTATGTCCTGTGATTACCCTTTAGATTTACCCCTTGTCTGGTTTATTAATAGAACATCTTTGCTTAATCTTTACTTTCTTTTTTCTTTTTTCAGTCAGGATACTGGATTGGATTTTATAATCAACCTTTTTTTGAGTCCTGTCTGTTACATTAGTAGGACATACCTGGATCATAGTTTGAAAAGGAAATTTGATTTAGAAAAGAAATGGAAGATTGTAGACATTTAAGTGTACTAGTAAAAATAGAGATACAAATGTGCTACAAAATAGGTCATGTCACTATAATGTAATGCAAAAACTGAGGTTAATCAAAAGTAAAGCTCTTATTAAATTCTATAATCTTAATGCTGACTTTCAAACAGATATTGCTGCAAAAAGATGTCACAGACAAAACAACAGGCACATTACAGACACATTACTGCTCACTATCATGCGGCTGATGATAATGATGATGATGATTAAAGTAATAGTAGTAGTAGTAGTAGTAGTTGCTGTTGTTGTTGAATTTGTAGTAGATGACATTTTCTTACACAAGAATATTGCAAACCATAATAAAATCATTTAATATTGGTTGACTTAAAAAAATGAGATTGCATGTGACTCCTGTCTGGAAACTAACCGAGAAAAAGCACAGAATTTAAATAGATTTTTGTCTTTATTTTTTTTTCTTTGAAATCCTTTCAATTTCATTTCAATTTACAACAAAAGGCATAATCAGTTACCCAGTGTCCAACCAGGAAGAGTAATTGATAGTAAGCCCACCACATCCCACTTATGAACAAATTAGTAAAGTCACTATTTGAGATATGATATAAAAACGTACCAATAAATGCACAAATGTATGTAAAATAAAATAAAAGTTTTGAAATAGTTAGTGAGCTGTACATTCTCTCTCTCTCTCTCTCTCTCTCTCTCTCTCTCTCACTGTGTGTGTGTGTGTGTGTGTGTGTGTGTGTGTGTGTGTGTGTGTGTGTGTGTGGTGGCTCAAAATAATCAGATTGTAAAATAAAATCCAAACAACTACAAGAACAGAAGCCATTATGGCGAGAGTTCTACAGAATTTAAAATATTAGACATTATTTCATTCTCTCAGTATTTTTTAACCCCACTGCATCCAACAACCCCCAACATCCCCCGCCAGTCTCCTAATCAGAGTAGAAATAGGAGAAAAACGTTTCCTACAAGAATGTAACTATTCTTGTGTGTTTTGGGGTTGCATTAGTGGGTTACATTTATTGCTAAAGAACAAGCCTGTAAACTGGTGGGCTATGTCACAAATTGCACACTGCGCACTATATTGTACCCAGTTTACACTATGTTCTTGTTTATCAAGTGTCTGGATATTTTTAGTAAAGTAATGCTTCAACTTTAACAAAGTGAGCATTGCACTTTGTGTTAAATTATTAATTTATTCATCCATTTGCCAAAATGCTTAATCCTACAAGGGTCGTGGGGAGGCCGCAGCCTATTCCAGGCAACTCTGGGCACACTGAACAGCTCACCAGTCTATCACAGGGCCAACACACACAAAACGATCCACACTCACACTCATACCTAGGGGCAATTTGGAGCAGTCAATTAGCCTAGCATTCATGTGTTTGGACTGTGGGAGGAAACCGGAGTACAGGCCCAAGACTCAAACCCAGGATCTTCTTGCTGTAAGGTGTTTGTGCTAACCACTACTAAACCATGAAAACAAATACCTACTAATAGATATACCATAGAATTTCCCTATGGACAAGTGTGAGTTTCATGTTAAAATAAACAATTTTATTAGCACAATTATCACTAAGACTAGCCAATCTCACACTTTTTTACCTTTCTAAATGTCTATTATCATTAATGGGATTGCTTTTTTTGTATGGCTATCATTTCTGTGAATATTTCTGCCATGTCAACTCCAAGGGTCTGTAAATATTGAATATGCAAAAATATGTGCATCTCTGAGTTCCCTAAAGGCCACATACTGTACATGGAAAAGTTTTAGCAGTTAAATGGTTGAATATTTATTGGTATTCTTACAGTATATGCAAGTCATAAAACCAAGTCTGATGGCCAAGTGTGTACTAAGAAATGTTGTTTCTATGTGGACTTTGCATGTTCTCCCTGTACTTGCATAGGTTTCCACCCACAGTCCGAAGACATGTACATTAGACTATTTGGCTATTTCAAGTTGCCTCTGGGTGTAAATGTGAGTGTGAATGGTTGTGTGTGTAGGTGTGTGTCTTGGCTCTGCGATGGACTGTCAAGCTGTTGAGAGTGTACCATGTTTTGCCCAGAGTCAACTGAAATAGGCTCCAGCCCCCCGCAACCCTAGTAGGATAAATCGGTATAGCAAATGAATGAATGTTTTTCACTCACATTACTGGGTGATAAAATAACATAACCTTTAGAGTATATAAAATAACAGGGTTTATTTGTAAGAAAGAAATAAGAAATAAATGTATGATCAAAAGCACAAAACAGGGAAAAAAAAACAAGGAAAAAGGCATTCACAGAAAAGGATTGAACCAAACAAGACTTAGCACTGAATGAAATGGAAGTGTGTGTGTGTGTGTGTGTGTGTGTGTGTGTGTGTGTGTGTGTGTAGAGATAGATAGATAGATAGATAGATAGATAGATAGATAGATAGATAGATAGATAGATAGATAGATAGATAGATAG
>JAOUQZ010045746.1:0-10095 GCA_028564935.1 Neosilurus hyrtlii | reverse complement strand
CACACACACTTCTCTCTCTCCCTCACACACACACACCTCTCTCTCTCTCTCACACACACATCTCTCTCTCCCTCTCTATCACACACATCTCTCTCTCCCTCTCACACACACAGCTCTCTCCCTCTCTCTCTCTCTCACACACACATACACATCTCTCTCTCCCTCTCTCTCTCTCACACACATCTCTCTCTCCCTCTCACACACACAGCTCTCTCCCTCTCTCTCTCTCACACACACATACACATCTCTCTCTCCCTCTCTCTCTCACACACACAGCTCTCTCCCTATCTCTCTCACACACACAGCTCTCTCCCTCTCTCTCACACACACAGCTCTCTCCCTCTCTCTCTCTCACACACACATCTCTCTCCCTCTTTCTCACACACACAGCTCTCTCCCTCTCTCTCTCTCACACACACACACATCTCTCTCTCCCTCTCTCACACACACACACAGCTCTCTCTCTCTCTCACACACACAGCTCTCTCCCTCTCTCTCTCACACACATCTCTCTCTCCCTCTCTCACACACACACACAGCTCTCTCTCTCTCTCTCACACACACACACACACACACACATCTCTCTCTCCCTCTCTCACACACACACACAGCTCTCTCTCTCTCTCTCTCACACACACAGCTCTCTCCCTCTCTCTCTCTCACACACATCTCTCTCTCCCTCTCTCACACACACACACAGCTCTCTCTCTCTCTCTCTCACACACACACACACATCTCTCTCTCCCTCTCTCACACACACACACAGCTCTCTCTCTCTCTCTCACACACACACACACAGCTCTCTCTCTCTCAGTGGAAGGGAGGACTTCACCTGGCTGATCTGTAGATGGTGCTGTGGGCCGATATGTTAATATATTTATTTGATTGTATTGATCTGACGTTCCTTGAGTGTGCTGTTTTGCTGTAAGAGAGACGAGACAGAGGTACAGTGTAGAATGTGAAAAGGCGACGTGTCCCTTATTATCGGTGAATCTTCACTCGGGATTCCTGACATTTACTTTAGCGTTTCAGCATAAAAGAATTCAAATAGAATAAAAAAAAGATATAGAAAAAGCTGTATAATATAATCAATTCAACTGGAAATAATGTAGAAATAATTCAATAATTGAAAAAAATCACAGGGATGAAAAAAGAAGACGAGGTAGAAATATGAAAAGGTAGCGCGCGTATACATCGTAAATGTTCACACAACAACCACTAGAACACAGAGATGCAGATTATGGACATCGGCCCTCACTGTCCTTGGGGAAAGGTGTACAGAAAAACCTCATGGACGCGTTGTGTCCCAGACGAAGTGTCTGGCATGTAAAAATGCTAGTCGTGCCCCCCCCTTCCTTTCTCCCTCCCTCTCCCACTCATTTACACTTTTTCCTCTCACGATCACTGGCTTCAGCTACAAGTCATGCGTGAGGAGTTGTGTCACAGGGGTCAAGGCAACAGGAAGGCCCTAAGTGCTCAATGAAATGGATACAGATCCTGAAAACGCTTTGGCCCTGGGGGCAGACGGGAAGTGGCGGCTTTATAACTGACACATGGTTCTGCTCGCAGCCAGGCCTAATGAAACATACCGAGCTGCCCTGCAGCCGCTCCACTCTACCTGATCTCTTCTCTGAGCTTTTACACAGAGGGCAGGGCTTTCCACCGTTCTGTCTCTATTATTTTTTTTTACTTACTATGAGTCAGAGAAAGACAGAGAGAGTTTAGACTAAAAATAGATAAAAAGAGGAGAGTGTGCTCACCTAGAGAGTGTGCAGCGGTGGTTTCGGAGCTGAAGAAGCGGCCCAGGCCCAGGTCCCCCAGTTTCACCACTCCGGTAGCAGTGATGAAGACATTGGCCGGTTTAATATCTTTAAAAGTAAACAAAGATAAATGGAGCAGCTTTATAGAGCAGCAGGGAAAAGAAACGTGTCCCGTACAAAGCTAAATCAGGAAAAAGGAAGCAGGCACTGGAGATAAATCACCTTTAATAGACTAGGAGAGCGGTGTTAGACATCCCGTTTTAAGGGCACTGTGTGTGTGAGAGAGAGAGAGAGAGTGTGTGTGTGTGCGCGTGTGTGTGTGTAGGTCACATTATGAGAACCATATGTTTTTCTGGCTCACTGTACCGTTTCAAGTTTAACACCTTAAGATGTGAGGCGTCACGCCAATAACAAACACGTGGACGTGAGTTGCGATGCAGAGGTGTGATGTGGAGAACATGACCAGAGTGCAGCGGCTCTGGTGTGTGAAACTGTTTGCGTGTACAGGTGGTGAACGACAGGGTGGGATGGCAGAGGGCAAGAACGCCATGAGAGTCAACAGTGTACAGGGACATGCATCCGTATCGTTCATTCAGATTCACATCAAATCGACATAAATAAATAAATCAACTTCTCTTCACAGTGCGTTACGAATATTCAGTGTCATCAATAAACACACACTAAACAAGAGTATGGTTGAGCATGTGTTCTGTGTCAGTGTAAACATACCTTCACTTTCAGCCTAATAATAAATAATTATCAAGATTATTCCCTTCAGAAATGTTCAAATAAACACCTCCATCAGGATTGAGTTACGTAACCACGGCGGTCGAGCCAAATGACATTTCTAGCCCAATGAGCACGGTGAGGAACGCTTTTAACTCATCTGTTAAATTAAAGAAGAATCTGTTTGTGGGCTCCAGAGTGGTGCATCGACAAGGCGCGTGACCATCAACCCAGAGATCACAAGTTTGAAACCAGATTGATGCCACAGCCATCCGTGACCGGGAGTCAATGGGAGCTAATTGGCCGAGCTCTCACGGGAGGGAGGGATGACATATGCTCACTTCCCTGTCACTCACAGCGATCACCAGCCAATCATGGGCGTCTGTGAGCTCATTCGTACAAGGGTGCGGATAGCGCTTTCTCGCCGAATATGTTAGGCCGCCCCCAAATACGCATGCACAGCAGTTCGTAAAGAGGCATGTGGAAGGCTTGGCATGTCAAGGAGGGGGCTTGTGCATGCTTACCCTCCTCCCTGGTTGGTGGTGGTCATGTGATACGAAAGGCAATACTTGAAGGGAGTCAATTGGATACGACTAAATTAGGGAGAAAAATGGGATAAATTGGGATGAAAAAGAACAAAAAAGGGGAATCTGTTTGTCTGATTACAATCAGTATGTGTGTGTGTGTGTGTGTGTGTGTGTGTGTGAGATGATGTTCTCTGCCCAGATAAAAACTTTTATTTAAAAAAAAAAAAAAAAAAGCTCAGTTGATGTTACACATTTATAACGCGAGGTTAGACAGACTGTAGAATGGCCACACCTTTAGAGGAAGAACACTGATTGGCTCCTATAAAGTTCAGCTTTTACTATAAACCAGACACTCAGCAAGGATTCTGAATAAACAAAAAATTTCATTTTTATGCTAATTCCAAAAAATATTCAGTATATTGCATTAAAAGGTTACTGTTAAAATGTTACTTCTATAAACAACCTATAAAAATATGGAAAATCATTTTGAACACTTTAAACCATGACCTCAGCACAATCACATGTTAAAGAAAACACACTGGGAAACCACACACTGACACCTTAACAGCCCCTTAGCTCCGCCCCGTGTGAATCTGGACAACCCCATTATCAAGAAATCCAGACAGCGAGGGCAATACATAAGCGTTCCCATAAATCTGAATTCTGTGTGTGTACTGAATATAACTCTAAATTTCAATTCGAGCAGGTGATCAGCTAACATGCTAACAGTAAACAAACCAGTGTAGTTTGCAGGGGTTAGTTAAAAATAAAATCGATCTATTCCACACAACATATTTCACCATTTGATAAAATTATGCCTAATACAAGATGAGCAAAGACATCATACTGATGAACAGATCCTTCCTAGATCCTTGCAAAGGTGTTTTTTTAATGATCAGCTTTATTGCGGTCTCAAACCCATCCGCTTCTCCCTGCAAGTTTAACAGTGCCACTTGGTCGACAGTTTTCTGAGACGGAAATCATTAAAAACTCGTTAGTAACACAAGTATACCCGCCGGACATGTTCACCAGACTCGCACGCGTTTCTTTTTTATGGCAGTGTTGGCACTAAAAGTCGCTCCAGGCATGCACGGAACTTCAGATCGGATTACGTGTAACGTGCACTTCAATATAAATCTTTGACGGAGTGTTCGGTTTAAGACGTGTATAAGTGATTCAAGTTCAATCCGCCATTTCCACAAATTTATCCGAAATTGTTAAAAAAAATAATAATAAACAAACACACCTCTGCATGTGTATAATAACAGACACGACCTTTGTGGTGTGTAGGAATTCTACTGAAACAGATGGAAACACTGCTTGTGTGCGCTCTGTGTGTGTGTGCGTGTGTGTGTGTGTGTGTGTGTGTGTGTACCTCTGTGCATCACACGTCGGGAGTGCATATGCTCCAGCGCACTGCACAGCTGAACAAAGTACTTCCATACAGTCTTCTCAGGAATCAGCCTCCTCTGCTTCTTAAAATACTATAAAAGGAAGAGAAATAAAAGTTCTTCTTTAACCTTTTAGGATCAAGAATCACAAAAAAAATGTATAACTGGAGAACATAGCACTGTGTGGGCAAAAGTATGTGGACACATGACCATGACATTCGTACACCAACCAGCAATAACATGAGAACTGAGTCGAAGTGAATAACACTGAGGGGATACTACATAAGCGGCACGGTGGCGAAGTGGTAGCATGAAGTTCCTGAACTCAGCGTGGGCGTTTCTGTGTAGAGCTTGTGTGTTCTCCCCGTGCTTGTGTGGGTTTCCTCCAGGCACTCCAGTGTCCTTCCACACGAGGCTAACTGGCTGTTTCAAATGTCCTCAGGTGTGAGTGTGAAGGATTGTGTGTGTTGCGCTGTGATGGACTCACTAGCTGACTGACCATCTCCTCCGAGAATCGGCTGCGATAGGCTACAGCCTCCCTGCCACCCTAGTGGCATAATGAATAAATAAACACAGAAAGGTGCAATCTGATTGGTCCGCTATCTGAATAATAATGGAAAAAAACCATAAAAATTTTTTCTTATGCTTTCCCAGTCTAGTATATGCTAAAACAATCTTTTTTTGGGATGTAGCTGTCGGAAGAGTCATTATTCATCGACATCAATCTGGCTTTCGGTGCATAATAGTTTCTGGTCAGCAATAGTTGCGGTTAGTTCTGGCCCCTACCAAGGAGTGAGATGTATTAAGCAGAAAGTGAACAGTCAGTTCTTGAAGTTGATGTGTTGGAGGCAGGAAGAATGAGCGAGTGTAAGCATCGGAGTGACTTGGACAAAGGCTACATTGTGATGGTTAAAAAGACCGGGTCTATTCATCTCCTAAATGGCAGGTCCTATAGTGCGTTCCTGGTGTGCAGTGGTACTTAAGTACCAGACTTAAATGAGTGCTAGGATGAGTTTGTGTGTGAGTGACCTTGGCCTAAATTTCAAGGTCACAGAGACAAAACTGTATATTAGGTTTGTGAACATTTACTTGCCGCGCGGTGAAGCTGGGGCTTTCAAACTTGCTATCCTTCTTCTACATTGGCATGTTTTGAAACGGTCCTTTCGGCGGGAGCATCTGGACCCATGTGGCCTATTTTTTTCCTCACAGATACTGATACTTGACTTTTCAGTGCATGCCGATACTGGTCCGATGCATTAAAAATATTTGTAATCATTTTTGGTAACAGCTGTGTACGACTTACCCTGTGTAGAACTGTAAACATGAACACATATAGAGAATGAATACCCTAACACATTATCTCTGAATCACAGCCAAAATGTGGAAAAGATAGACCTCTTCCATTGCTAAAACTTTTCCAAGGTAACTTAAAGTAAGAGAAGCTTATGTAACAGCTTCTTCAAAAATTACTACAATTCCCGTGAGTGTTTCGCATCGTCTCCTGAAAGTTTTCACTTAAAGTCTGTCTGTTACCTGTTTGTCGGTTATGACGGTGTTTATCACTCCGTTTGAATGAATTAGGCACTTTACTGAAACATGCTTCAACCGTGAAGGTGGAGGAAGAGGAAGGCTCACTCCGTCGAACTCAGCGGCTCACTCTGCTCTGGGGTACTGTCCAATACCAGTCCGGCATTTTTGCCGGCATTGGCAGCATTTCCGATACTGGTACAGGTATCGGCACAACTCCAGTCAAAACACAGTGCATTGCAGCTTTCTGTGTATGGAACTATCTAGCCACAAACCAGTCAGTTATGGCTGATTGCTGCATATTCTTTTGATCATCCTGTCCCAGTTTAAGCTCTAACACTGTTATAACCTTCATTCTTCTTCAAATTCTTTCCACTAGATTTTGAAGCTATGAATCGATATATGTAATACGCCTCTCGGCTGACTCGTGAACGCTTCGATGTCCCCCTGGAAGAGCTGGAGGAAGTGGCTGGGGAGAGGGACGTCTGGACCTCACTGCTTAGGCTGCTGCCCACTCGACGTGACCCCGGATTAAGCGGAAGAAGATGGAGATGAAGTATCACTCTTGACTCTATTCTAGCCTGTGTTTACTGGGTTGTTTTCCAAAGCACACTATCTCCAGTAAGATCTACAGAGTTCCATACTGATCCATGAACACCTTGTCATGTAGATTCCGGTTGCTTTTAGCACCACTGCATTACAAAAGCTGGTACAGGACATGAAGTGGTCAGGGACCCAGCTTTAAATGCTCGATCAGCTCGGTATCACATAATTAAGAGCAAAGGATGCTGATTTAAGTGAAACAGCACTGTAATCAACGGACCTTTTGTGCACTGAAGTCACCATCATGTCAGGTGAGCCGTCATGTCCTTGCAGGGAAATGAGGTAAAAAAAAAAAAAAAATACAACCCAGGTATGCCACTGGACAGGTTATTTACATTCCACGTTTTTATTATTATTCTCGTCACGCAAATGACTGGCTTTTCTT
The DNA here is from genome assembly GCA_028564935.1 of Neosilurus hyrtlii. Taxonomy (NCBI): domain Eukaryota; kingdom Metazoa; phylum Chordata; class Actinopteri; order Siluriformes; family Plotosidae; genus Neosilurus; species Neosilurus hyrtlii. The sequence goes on along the minus strand of JAOUQZ010045746.1, from coordinate 3,176 downwards.
TTCACTTAAATGATCGAAAGACAGTCTCCAGGATACCTCGGATAGCTCGAACCCAAACAAAGCAGGTGGATCTATTCTTCTCCAGTCCTTCGGATTTGCATATCAGAGGCTTGTTTGAAGTTAATAGGGGAATATGGCGGCCCCAGTCGCGCCTTTAACAAGCAAACGCTGCACATGCAATATTCCGTAAGCGCATGCAAATAAAAAGGTCATTTGAATTCAGAAGTGGACTGGGGTATCAAAAAGAATTTTTTTAAAATGGTAAATTTTTATATATACTGTATTAAATGTGGAGCATCTGTTTTCCATATGGCATGTTGTTCGCTTCTATTTATTTCCCAGTGCACGATGGATCCAGTCCAATGCCCCTGATCTTATTTACTAAATAAATAATATTCATGAATGGACTGGAGGGAAAGAGAGAAAACTATTTATGAGCGGCACACAGAAGCTCACAGAGTTGCTCTGAATATCCGACTGAAAGAAGCTCTGTTGGGTTGTCGTGATGGCTCATGAAGCCTCATAACTGGGCTGTCAGGATTGGAGCGGACAGGAGAGAAACAATACGCTCAAGCATCTGCATTTTACAACTAACAAAGATTACATCAGGCTTTTTACCCCCACTGAGGACGTTAGGTTTTACCTCGGGGTTGTGTGTTTGTTAACAGGAATACACAAAAAGCTACACGGGGATTTTCATGAAATTTCTACCCGAGGCGGGGCTTTGGAAAGGAAGACTCTGAAGGAAGATTTTGAAGAGGATCCGGATCAAATTCTGGATACTGGAATTTTTTTAAGGATTTTTTAACGTTGTGAGATAGGACATTTTTTGGATGTGTGGTATTACAGCAGGCTCAGCAGGGGGTGCTGTCAGCTTTTAGTTATTTTTTGCAAACTTGCATTTTTTTTTTTTTGCAAAGCTGAAAAAATAATGAAAAGTACCCTTTTTTCAGCTTGGCTGAGGTTTTCACCCTCCGAGTGCACTTTTATTTAGAGGTCCAAGCACAGCAAGGCTGGGAACCCTGGTGTTTTTACTTTTTTAAATTCTCCTGCTTCTTCATCTTATTATTTTTCCGGTTCAATGTTTTTGAACTCCTCCAAGTTTTTGCCGGACGAGAGTGACCTGACAAAACTTTCAAAAGCGTAGACAGAAAACGCTTCTTAGACTCTACCTACCAGATAGGCACATGTTCACCACCAGGTGGCGCTATAATCATGGTACATCACATCCCCACATCATATCCCCACATCGCCTGAGTTGAACTAAATCAGACACCAATTTCTCATGAAATTTAGAATTAGGTGAAATCGACTTTTTCTAAGCCCTCGAGTGTTTTCCTGAGCTGCATGAGTGTTTGGTATAGCATCTACGGTAACCTGACAAAAACTTAGCAACAAGTTTCTGCATTCAGATCTGCGCTAATTATTGATGAAAACATCGTATCTTGGTCACAGTAAATGCTATCATCATGAAACTTCAGTCTTCTTCAAGATAACACTTCAATGTTTAAGATCAGATCTGATGGCCTACTTTATTACAGTAACAACCACAATGTTTACAATTCACCAGTTGGATCAAACAGAATACACTCAAACTCAAAGCATAACCAGACAATGCTTCACAGATCTCAAATACCAAAAACGGCACTCTGCACCACTGAGAGGGACTTGCACCGATGGGCTTGGACCCCATTGATAACTGCGGGCAGTTCAAGTCCACTTTGTTTATTATATCCAGTGACCCCCAAGCTTGACTCACCAATATTTTTTAAATTCTCGATTTAGAATTTAGTACTAGTATAACATTTGGACATTTTACACCTCTCTCTCTCTCTGTAAAACCCACATTATGTGTAGTATTATAAGTGACTACAAACCAAATGAATGTTCCATGCAGTGACTCACAGGTCTAGTGAGAAGTGTTATGTTGATATATGGAAATAATCTACACCGCAGTGCCGTGTTAGAGCACGATTTGCATAATCGGTGCATATCTTATATATACCTGCAGGTTTTAAGAGCAACATTCGCAGGACATATCTGAGCCTAAACATCCCTGTGTGTCAGGAAAATGCTAAATGTTTAGCGCACTCTCTAGTCTCTAGAAACTTTCAGCTGTCGTCTTGACTGTTTTCATGGGCTGTGTCTGAAAATGGAAAACTCTGACCTTGCATCCAAGCGTATTCAATAATAAGATTTGTACACAAGACAGACTTGAAGGCTACATGAGATGTTTTTAATGTAGGATTAAGAACAGCGTCAATCCGTCCAGAAGATTATAAATAGCGTGATTATGGAGGACAAGGAAATTCATTCATTTTTGTTTATGCCATGGTCAGGACAGTGAAAGACTAAATCTACACTATTTAGTTAAAATGTACAGTCACTGATTCTAATCCAGCACATACAGCTTGTACACAGCTCTGGATTTCTAGATAAATAAACAAAGAGGCTTACAGCGAGTCACACAACACTATTCCAGCCAATCAGTGCACAGCACAAACACACACTGCTACTGACTGGCTGGTGGATGGATCTTAAGTGTCACTGTTGTTATCTGGGGGTGGAGCTTTTCAGGATCACTGAAGGGAGGTCTGCATTTTTTGGCTCTCAATTTCAAATACCAAAAGTAATTTTCGAGAGTCGATGACTCGCCCTTTAACCGTTGATCTGACGGGGACTCACCGGAGCAATTAAATTATTAGCTAAACCCAGCTTCAACATTTCTAATATTAACCTGCAAGATAAATTAATGTAACAAAGGAGACGATTGTGAGTTTCTATGACAATGTAAATCAAGCAGACATGTGGGGTCACAGACTTTCATTTAAAAAAAAAAAAAAATTTACGAAAATAAATAAATAAATAAATAAATAAATAAGAAAGTTTTAGTATCGGTAATGAGTTAGGTGTCTTTTATTGTGATGGGAGTAAGTTTAGGAGTTAGCATGTAAAAATATGTTCAAAGAGCACTTTCAAGCGTGTGCACAATCTGAGAGAAACTGATACTTTTGATGCTTTTAGTCTAAACGTAATTAAATAAACCAAAAGGCAAAAAAGCACATTACCTGAGGGCTGTGTGTGTAGGCAAAGAGAGAACCTGTGTGTGTGTGTGTGTGTGTGTGTGTGTGTGTGTGTGTGTGTGTGTGAGAGAGAGAGAGAGAGAGAGAGAGAGA
>JAOUQZ010045745.1:0-10095 GCA_028564935.1 Neosilurus hyrtlii | reverse complement strand
CTGTTTCACAATATCACGCGGCACCATCGTTATTGAGACGTGTGCATGTGGTGTGTGTGTGTGTGTGTGTGTGTGTGTGTGTGTGTGTGTGTGTGTGTGTGTGTGTGTGTGTGTGTGAGTGAGTGGTTTTTGAGTGTGTGGTTTGAGTGTGTGTGTTTGAGTGTATGGTTTGTGTTTTTGAGTATGTGTGTGTGTGTGTGTGTGTGTGTGTGTGTGTGTGGCTTGAGAGTGTGTGTGTGTGTGTGTGTGTGTGTGTGTGTATGTGTGTGTGTGTGTCTGCGTGTGTGTGTGGTTTGTGCATGTGAGTGTGTGTGCTTTTAAAGTGTGTGGTTTGAGTGTGTGCTTGTCTGTGTGTGTTTTGCACCAGCAGGATTTTTGATGACAGTCGTCACACACACACTGCGTAGCAAATGATCCCGCACTCAACCAGAGCCGTCCAAACTCACTGGCTTGTTAATGGAAAATGATGAGTAGCGACTTTCTCTACAGACACCTTGAGTCACACACACCTCTGGACTGCACATCCTGCAGGATTTTTGCATAATGACGAGACACTGCGTGCTGATCGAGCTGTCGTGACCTGCTGCTCTACAAAATCAACCTAACCGCTAATCCACGTCAAGCTGTTCAGTTACACAACCTAGCCTGGTTACTGTCATGGTAGTTGGTGGGTAATCCTGTGTTGCAGGTGTGTGGTGGTGGTTTGGTGTGTTTGTTTCTTTTCTCTTTACCATAGATACATGTGTGTGTGTGTGTGTGTGTGTGTGTGTGTGTGTGTGTGTGTGTGTGTGTGTGTGTGTGTGTAAGATGAGCAGTGCTAGTTCAGTATATCGGGAGGTGGAACATTCTACCACAGAATTACCTGTGTGTCACTCTGAAGATGTGAGGTAGAAAATAAAAGTTCAAGTTCAAGCCTGTTGGTTTTCCAGGTGCTCCTGAACTTCACACCAAGAGCAATTCTCACTAATCACTACCACATTACAGTTCCAGGAGCAGATGCCAGAGAAACAAGATGAGTTCTAAGTGCTTACCCAGAAGTTCGTGGACTCCTGGAGGCAGTGACTGAGGCCTGAATCCATCCATTCATTCAGTCACTGGACCGATTACTCCTACAAGGGTCACAGGGAGACTTGAGCTTATTTCAGCCAACTTTGGGCACAGGAAGGGTACACAATGAACAGCTCACCAGTTGATCGCGGGGCCAACACTTCCCCAACCATTCACACTCATACTCACACCAAGGGGGTATTTGGAACAGCCAATTTGCTTACTGTGCATATCTCTGGACTGTGGGAGGAGACCAAAGACCAAAAACAAACTCCACTCAAAAGCATCCTCGCCAAGCCCGGGACTCAAGCTCAGGACCTTCTTGCTGTAAGGCAGATGTGCTACACTACTACGCCACAGTGCTGCCCCCTGGGAATCTACAGAAGGTGAATCCCTAGCATGGTACAGTGAGTCTGGGTGCACAAACTTTCTGGCTGACTTGAGAACCATGATTATGCTTGCACTAATCCCTGCACACAAAACATCACACCTTGACAGTTCCAGAGGAAGGTGTATCCATGGGCTTTGGTGCTACGTGGATGAACACACCCGGAAGTAAATCAGAACCGAGTTACTACCTGGAAATCCTCAACCCCTCCACCATTCATGATGTTCATTACCATAAATCCAGGGATGTGTTTTTATTAATACCCTCAGTAATTACAGAAATTCCTGCAGGAGGTGATCAGTGCCAGGTTCAGTGGTATGCACTGCGGTAATCAGACACCGCCCTGCCCCGCCCATTTCACTCCGTTGTTCATTTACACACTGTGCTGATGTTCATGTTCCTGGCTGTGCTGCAGTCAGTTTTCTGCAAGTTCAGTATACTGAGATCTCACAGCAGTGTCTGGTTTACAGCCCACAGCTGATGTCAGCTTTATTATAGAAATAACATAATGTTCAGTTAATGTGGTCTTGGGTGCTCTGGGGCTCTATACCATATTTAACTGCGGCATGGAAACGGCATCTACGTTAGGGGTGTAGAGGATGAAATATTGGTCAGACAAGACCTGTTCTATGGTTTAGTTATAATATATTACAGTACTGCTCTCATGTAAACATGTACTCACTGAGTATAATACAGATATTCAGGAAATAATAAAGTCTTAAACTGAAACATTAAAGCTGCCAATCGAAAGAAATGTCAGCTGTATGAGTTCACCATGAAATATTTAAAATAAAGAAAACAGTAAGTACAAGAGACATGGATGAGCGTGACTCCTCCGAGGCAGGAGGTCTCTCAGCAGCAGCTTAAGGGCCGTGTTTGTGCAGGTCTGGCATCATTAGCACCAGCTGAACTCTCCGCAGTGCCCTTCAGAACTGCCCTTTCCTCCACAGAGACCTGGACTAAACCCAACACTGGCCAATAAACAGCTGAGTCAAAAATCACACTTTAAGAACTACACAATACACAAACAAACACCATCTACAAACACCTGACCTCATTATACCGATCTCGCCCACACACACCTGCCCCCAGAACGCTGAACGCTCAGTCGAGGAGCCTCAGTGCAGCTCCACCTTTGTACTAGTGATGAAAATGTCCAACGTTACAGACAATCACAGTAGAGATTTCGTCTCCATTATTACAGGCAGGGGTGCTTCTCAAAACCCTTAAATTGAATCCTAATTTCTCTTACTTGCATCTCAGTCCTTTGTCTTAGTCCCTCCCACCAAGAAAACATGGAGAGACCTAAGGAAACAATGTATGCTTCTGATGACAGCAGCACAGCTGGACCTGCTGCAAAAAAGCATTTGACAATATATAAAGGGGCGGGTAAGTCATATGCTAATACGAAAACAAATACCATCTAAACTCATTAAAAAACAACCAACCAGAATACAAATGGTGTTACTGTACAGAGTCCAAAAACACTGTTACCAAACAACAACCTCTGCCACCCCCACCCCCACCCCCACCCCCCATTTTCCTCCAACAATCCCAATACATGTTTTTAGGTGACCACTCTACTCTAAATCCCCCATAGCTGTGAATGTGAATGATTGTTTGTATCCATCTTAGTCCTCTGACAAGACTATTGGCCCGTTCAAGATGTAACCCCACCAACTCTCACGTGAATGGCTTGGTGGATTGGCTTGTACTGTGGGATTGGCTTGTACTTCCCCATGACCTTGATAGTACAGATAATGGATTACATGAATACATGCCACAAGACCTACCCTAAATACATCTGTCTTAAACATCTGCCCTTAAAACATTGACCTGAGCTTACAAACACCAGGCCAAAAACAAGGCCCAACTTCACTGTTACAAAACACCAGTATTAAATCACTGACCCATAATCATTAAATTAATAAATATATTCATCCTAATGTCAAACAGTTAGTAACCCAACCACTATACCAACAATGCAGGTCCACAACCACACTGAACAAATCCCCAGAGTTAAAAACCTGTCCCAAAAACCCTGGCACTAATTTATAAACAAACAAACAAACAAATAAATAAACCCCCGCCAACATGAAAAAATACCAAAGTACACAGCACCCCCTCTTTCATTGCTGAAATCTAACAAAATCTTCCTTGGCCATAGCTCCACCTCTGACGGAAAATCTGTCCAAAACATTTTGCATTACAAAAAAATATCTTCATGATAGAGATGAACTTGAAGAAATGAACTTGAATGAATGAACTTTCTAGAGACAATACAGACAGCTGAGTCACTGGCTATCCACGACGGCTAAAAACCTTTTTTCCTAAGTACCTGGATTAGTACTATGTCTCACACACACACACACACACACACACACACACACACAAAATAATTCCTCTAACCACTAAGTGTTGACTGAGTCCGTGTCCTAGTGAACGAGTATAAGAATGCATTCACTGAAAGTAACCTTGAGCACTTCTGTAAGTCACTCTGGATAAGGCCATCAGTCAAATGTTGTAAATGTAAATTAGTACAATAAACATCAACCTGAACACATCCACCCAAAACACGAAAAGCCTGAAATACCCAGCCCAGCAGCCGTAACCACTGGATAAGTTACAGGCCTGGTGTTTGTGGTGGTCTCTGTAAGCTGTTTTTTTTAACCCAGTGACTTTGGTGTCTGTTTTTTTTGGGGTTTTTTAATACTGGTGTTTGCGTGAGCTGCATTCACACAGGAAGTGACAAGCAATACGCAAATCATTTAGCTGCTGGACTGCACTATACCGCTTATTTTACACGGTCTATGGCAGTGTATTGGAAAATGATTTGAGGAACTCAGTGTTAGACAGCATCGGTCAAACAACGGTATCGTTAAGCTCTGGTTGGTAATAACTGGAATTGAAATCACGCCGCATGAAACTTCAGCTCAGTTGAACCCCATGCCTGCCAACCTCTCATTGCTCATTTCACTGGCGCTCACTGACTTTTCCATGGTCGTTCGTCGCTCATCACTTCCTGCATGGATGCAGTTTTAGTGTTTGTGGGTGAGTGTTTTGGTGTTTGTATTTCAGTCAACATGGTTCCAATGGCAAACAAGAAAGAACCAGCCAAAAGAAACCATCAAAACAATCAGACCATCAGAATTGGCTCTGATCCAACAAACAGGAGATTTTATAACCCAGACAAAGGAGTCTTCTCCAAATCATAAGAAAAAAGTTAAATGTTAGAAAAGTTTCACATGTTAGGAAACTGAACATAGCAGCAGTATCAAAAACAGGGCAGAAGATACTGAAGCTGTAAGACTGATGCAAAAGCCAAAAAATCCACTACATTCAGTCAAGCATCTCTGACAGGGGTATTCCGGTCATGAGGACATCATGGTGAAAGACTGAGAGACTGTTTTTAATTGAAAGTGTGTGTGTGTGTGTGTGTGTGTGTGTGTGTGAGAGAGAGAGAGAGAGAGCGAGAGAGAGAAGTCTGTCCTGCAGCACATTTTCCCTGGACTGTTTTACAGCTCAGTGACGTCCCATCAGGGAGCGGGACACGTGGCTGTCACTGTCTGATGGATGAAGTGACACCAGGCCTGAGTTCCTGTTATCACCCAGTCTGAGAGAGGAGGATGAGGAGAAGCTGCTGATCCGTTTCCTGACCAATGCTTCAGTGTAAGTATGAGTGGCCATCAGCGCTGCCTGTCAAACATGGCTCAGGGGGACAAAATTCAAGGAATACAGAGAAGCAACGTGGTGAGACAGAGGTGATAGAACAGAGAAACAAAGTAAGGAAAGTCAATGGAGGAAAAACAAAAAATGTAAATAAGTGAACACCAGAAAACACTGACATCATTATACATTACTACACCCATATACACAAAATAAACCCATAAAGCCAAAACGTACACCAAACGCTGAACCCAAACACTGAACCAAAACACTTAATCCAAACACTGATCCCAAGCACTGAACCCAAAAACTCAAACCAAACACTGAACCCAAAAACTCAAACCAAACACTGATCCCAAACACTGAACCAAAACACTTAAACCAAACACTGATCCCAAACACAGAACCCAAACACTGAACCCAAACTAAACACTTAAACCAAACACTGAACCCAAAAACTTAAACCAAACACTGAACACAAACTAAACACTCAAACCAAACACTGAACCCAAAAACTCAAACCAAACACTGATCCCAAACACTGAACCAAAACACTTAAACCAAACACTGATCCCAAACACACAACCCAAACGCTGAACCCAAACTAAACACTCAAACCAAACACTAAACCCAAAAACTTAAACCAAACACTGAACCCAAACTAAACACTCAAACCAAACACTGAACCCAAAAACTTAAACCAAACACTGAACCCAAACTACACACTCAAACCAAACACTGATCCCAAACACAGAACCCAAAAACTTAAACCAAACACTAAACCCAAACTAAACACTCAAACCAAATGCTGATCCCAAACACAGAACCCAAAAACTTAAACCAAACACTGAACCCAAACTAAACACTCAAACCAAACACTGAACCCAGAAACTCAAACCAAACACTGATCCCATGCACTGAACCCAAAAACTCAAACCAAACACTGAGCCCGAACACCCAAGCTAAACCCTCAAACCAAACACTAAACCCAGAAACTCAAACCAAACGCTGAACCCAAACACTGAACCAAAACACTTAATCCAAACACTGATGCCAAACACAGAACCCAAAATCTTAAACCAAACACTGAACCCAAACTAAACACTCAAACCAAACACCGAACCCAAAAACTCAAACCAAACACTGATCCCAAACACTGAACCAAAACACTTAAACCAAACACTGATCCCAAACACAGAACCCAAACACTTAACCCAAACTAAACACTCAAACCAAACACTGAACCCAAAAACTCAAATCAAACACAGAACCCAAAAACTTAAACCAAACACTGAACCCAAACTAAACACTCAAACCAAACACTGATCCCAAACACAGAACCCAAAAACTTAAACCAAACACTAAACCCAAACTAAACACTTAAACCAAACACTGATCCCAAACACAGAACCCAAAAACTTAAACCAAACACTGAACCCAAACTAAACACTCAAACCTAACACTGAACCCAGAAACTCAAACCAAACACTGATCCCATGCACTAAACCCAGAAACTCAAACCAAACACTGAGCCCGAACACCCAAACTAAACACTCAAACCCACACACCCAAACCATAAATACAAACCCAGACACTGAAGCCGAACCCTCACCAAACCATAATATACATCACAACACGAGCAAAAGCTAAAAAAACACAAAGCTGAAAACATCCAGAACAAAACACTGAACCTAAAAACTCAAACCACTGAACCCAAACACTAAATCCAAATTAAACACTCAAACCAAACACTGAACCCAAACACTGAACCTAAACTGAAGACTTAAACCAAAACACTGAACCCAAACACCCAAACTAAACACTCAAACCCAAACCAAAAATACAAACCCAGACACTGAACCCAAACACTGAAGCCAAACCCTCACCGAACCATAACATACATCACAACACAAGCAAAAGCTGAAAACACAAAGCTGAAAACATCCAGAACAAAACACTGAACCCAAACACTCCTATCAAACAGTGAACCCAAACACTGAACCCAAACTAAACACTCAAACCAAACAATGAACCCAAATACTCAAACCAAACACTGATCCCAAACACTGAACCCAGAAACTCAAACCAAACACTGAGCCCAAACTAAAGACTTAAACCAAACACTGAACCCAAACACCTAAACCAAAAAAACAAACCCAGACACTGAACCCAAACACTGAAGCCAAACCCTCACCGAACCATACCATACATCACAACACAAGCAAAAGCTAAAAAAAAAACAAAGCTGAAAACATCCAGAACAAAACAGTGAACCCAAACACTACTACCAAACAGTGAACCCAAACACGCAAACCAAACATTGTACCAAAATGTCAAACCCAAACACTTAATCTAAATGCTGAACCCAAACATTAAATCTAAACACTCAAACCAAACAGAATCCAAGCACCAACCCAAATGCTGAAGCCAAACACAAAACACTGAGTCAAACACTTAATCAAACCAAACACTGAGCCCAAAACATTAAAACCAAACACTGACCCAAACACTAAGCCAGATACCAAAACTCAAACACTGACCCAAGCACTCAAACCAACACTAATCCAAACACTGAAACCAAATATTAACCCAAAGACTCAAACCAGACATGCAACCCAAACACTCAAACCAAACACTGACCCCAAGTACTAAACCAAAACGCTGAACCTAAACACACAAACCAAACACCAATCTGAACCTAAACTAGACCAAGACCACACCAGGCAAATAGACCAGTACTACACCAAACACATCCAGGTGAACAATAAGAGTCCTGAAACACCATACACACACAGAACCACAAAAAAAACAAAACAAAAAAAAGCTAAAGGAAAAAGCATCTGTGCAAAGAGAAAAAAACTAAAACAACACACCATCACAAAAACCTCTTTGATTAGTGCGTGAATGTTGTTCCTGTTTTTGGATTTAATCTCAGTGGTGCTCAGAGAGGAGTTTGTTCCAGTAAATTGATCATTCATGTGATTTCTGTCGATGGTAAATAGCGTTAAATCACAAATATTAGATCATAACTCAGTGAATAAAGACGAGATGTAACATCTGGACTGGCGTTAAGGTGAATATCTGAGCTACAGACCAAATGTTTAATAAAACAATCCGCCACAATAACACTTTTGCGGTGGTATGCTGTTGAACATGGTTATGTTGGGATCGATACCGATCAGACCTGCAGGATGTAATATCACTGATCTCTGGTCTACTGCAGTGTTCCATCCCAGCATTCCGTCCCAGCATTCCGTCCCAGCGTTCCTTCCCAGTTTTCAGCGGCTGCCAGCTGTTTAAAGTCAATAGATGAAGCTATTAAAGGTAAATCAGCTCCATTTGTGGAACGACGCGCCTCCATCTCCTCACTGATCTGTTGTTATGGAGCGTAACAGGTTCTGCACAGATGTCGGTGAACACTTTAATAAACACGTCTCGATGAGTTCACTTCATTCAAAAGAAAAAAAACAGAGGATGATGGAGTCGGACTGGAGGAAGATCTGGAATGTTCTCCATGGAGATTCATTTAAAAAAAAAAAAAAGTTCAGAAGAACCAGAAATTTTAGAACTCTCTGTATTTTAGAACAGAGACTGATGGTAAACTTCATGATCCCAAAAAACTTTTATATTTATTCATTTTAAATAAATAAATAATGCCTCTGCAGGACAATACAACAACAGTAACTAAAGCAAACAGAAATTAAAATATGAGCTAATCAGCATAAAATATGAGTTTTCTTTTATATGCTACATGTTCAGATTAGCAAAGCAACATTGCAGTACTAGCTCTACTGGTCTCTACTGCTTCCTTCCTTTTTTTTAAAATGTCACTGTAGATATTTATTAGGAACTCATATATGACATGATAAAACCATGTTTATACGGTTGTTACTGTTTTGACGGTTTTTGTGCATCCAACCGTTAAAAACTACAGTCACTATGGAAACTATGAACCTTGAATTTGGAACTAGGTTAGCTAGCAAGTAAATCTTTGACACTTCAGTGCGGACTGTCAGAGTAACTGGCTGGTTACCACCATTGACTGCAAAAAGAAATGGATGGGGCCTACCGTGACGTCGCCCATTGGTTTGCTGAACAGCCATGACGAAGTCCCGGAAGTTTGAAATGTGCCGTTGCCATCTTTGGCTCCAGAAGTGACATATTTTGATGCAACCACATAGCATGCTGGGAGAATGGGAGGAGAGATGGGCGGATCAACCCCAGATCAACCCACCCATCCGGACTATGTCACCTGGACCATACGTTGTCCGAGCTAAGCATTCTTCAACTGTTAAAATAATACTATTAGCTAAACACAGAAATGTCCAGATTTTATAAATATTACACATATCACAAGTATTTTATAATGTGATTGCAGCTGAAGTTACAATGAGCCAACTTACTAGGGTAAGAACAGGTATTAGCCAATTTACTGTTTATAAGCTAACGAGCTAACCACTCTGGGATAGAGTAAAACAACGTTTTAAAATTGGTTCTGCCAATCTGGATTTTTTTAACAGTGTGGAGTGTTAACAGTGATAGCTGGTTATTAATGTGGGTAGAATACTTTTAACTGTTGGTTAGTGTCGTTTATCAGGTGAAAATCCGAACATATTGCAGCTAAGCTAACTTTACATTACTACAGTACTAGCACCACCTGTAAACTGAATGAATTCAAGTTGAACTCATGGTTCAGCTCTGTTACTGTGAGTCATTATTATTATTATTATTATTATTATTATTATTATTATTATTGCTATCTGTGGGTCAATTTTTTTTCCTTGTTTATGACGAATGTTAATACACCTGTATAAATGAGTTTTCTATTGCTGTTTACTGTAATAGAATATATACTAATACATACATATACATATATACATACATATGTATATATGTATATGTGTGTGTATATATATATATATATATATATATATATATAATGATATGATGGTATATAAAAATATTATAATATCAAAAAGCTATTCTTGGCAATT
>JAOUQZ010045743.1:0-10098 GCA_028564935.1 Neosilurus hyrtlii | reverse complement strand
GAGGGCCGGGGTGCAATACCACCAGCTGGTCTTGTGGAATGTCGGCTGCTGCTGCTGCCAGGTTGGTGATGGATTTGTGTGTTTTTGTGCATTTTTGTGCTATTTCGTGCATTTTTGTCAGCAGTGTGTGAATTTTGCATTTTTGTACTTATTATTAGTTTTTGTCTGTTTTAGTTCAATTTTGTGTATTTTTGTGCATTTTTGTGCTATTTCATGCATTTTCGTGGTCATTGAGGGTTTTGTGTATTTTTGCGCTTATAGTGTGTTTTAGTGGGTTTTTGTGTGTTTGGCTGCGTGTTTGTGTGATTTTGTGCATTTGTGTTCTCATGGTGTATTTTTGTGCACTGTTGTGCCTTTTTATAGGTTAGGGTGTATTTGTGTGTTTGGGTGCGTATTAACGTGTTTTGTGCCTTTTTGTGCTATTTTGTGCATTTTTGCGGTCATCGTGTATTTTTGTGGATTTTTGTGTTTCTAATGTGTTTTTGTCCCTTCTTGTGCATTTTGGTGTGTTTTGGTGCATTTTTGTATGTTTGGGTGGTTTTCATTTGTTTTTGTGGATTTTTGTGCTTGTTTGTGCATTATTGTGCATATGTGTGTGTGTTTTTGTGTGTTTGAGTGCGTTTTTGAGTGTTTTTGTGCATTTTTGTGGGTTTTTGTGTGTTTCTGTGTATTGTTGTGCTATTTCGTGCATTTTTGTGGTCATTGTGTGATTTTGTGGGTTTTTGTGCTTATGGTGCATTTTTGCGTGTTTTTGTGCAATTTTATGGGTTTGGGTGTGTTTGTGCACGTTTTAATGTGTTTATGTGGATTTTTGTGCATGTTTGTGCAATATTGTGTGTATGTGTGTGTGTGTGTGTTTTTGTGTTTTTGTGTGTTTGGGTGCGTTTTTGAGTGTTTTTGTGCATTTTTGTGCATTTTTGTGGGTTTTTGTGTGTTTCTGTGCATTGTTGTGCTATTTCGTGCATTTTTGTGGTCATTGTGTGATTTTGTGTATTTCTGTGCTTATGGTGCATTTTTGTGCGTTTTTGTGCAATTTTATGGGTTTGGGTGTGTTTTTGTGTGTTTGTGTGCGTTTTAATGCGTTTATGTGCATTTTTGTGCTATTTCCTGCATTTTTGTGGACATTATGTGTTTTGTGTATTTTTGTGCTTACTGTGGGTTTTTGTGTGTTTTAATAGGTTTGGGTGCATATTTGTGTGTTTATGTGCATTTCTGTGCTATTTCGGGCATTTTTGTGGTGATTATGTGTTTTGTGCATTTTTGTGCTTATTTTATGGTTTAATCTATTTCCATGTGTTTAGGTGTGTTTTTGTGGGGTTTTGTGCATTTTTGTGTATTTTGTTAATTTTTGTGTTATTTCCTGCATTATTGTGGTCATTGGGTGTTTTTGATCATTTTTGTGCTTATTGTTTGTTTTTGTTCTTTTTTGTGGTTTGGGTGGGTGTTTCTGTGGTTTTGTGCATTTTTATTCTTCTTGTGCGTTTTGTCGTTATTGTTTGGTTTTGTGCATTTTTGTGCTTATGGTGCATTATTGTGCATATTTGTGCCTTTTTTTAGGGTGTGGGTGCATTTTTTATTTTTTCTGTGCGTTTTGTGCGTTTTTGTGCATTTGGGTGCATATTTCTGTGTTTGTGTGCATTTTTATGCTACTTCGTGCATTTTTGTCATCATTTTGTGATTTGTGGCATTCCTGTGCTTTTGGTGCGTTTTTGTGCGTTTTTGTGCAATTTTATGGTTTTGGGTGTGTTTTTGTGTGTTTGCGTGTGTGTTTGTGTGTTTTTGTGCAATTTCCTGCATTTTTGTGGTCATTGTGTGTTTTGTGCATTTTTGTGTTTATTGTGTGTTTTAGTGTGTTTTTTTTGTATTTGGGGGTGTTTTTGTGAGATTTTGTGCATTTTTGTGTATTTTTGTGCATTTCTGTGCTATTCCGTGCATTTTTGTGGTCATTGTACCAAAACCAACAAAAATGCAAAGAAACGCACAAAAACGCACCATAAGCACAAAAATGCACGGAAATGCACAAAAACGCACAATAAGCACAACAAAAGCGCTGTTGTGTGTTTTTGTGCATTTTTGTGGTCACTGTGTGTTTTTCTGCATTTTTGAGTGTTTGGGTGCGTTTTTGATAACTTTTGTGTGTTTTGGTGCACTTTTGATTGTTTTTGATCATTTTTGTTCTTATTTTGTGTTGTTGTCCATTTTTGGGTGTATTGTGTGTTTTTTCCTTTGTTTTAGTGTATTTTTGTGGAATGTCATGCATTTCTGTGGTCATTTTGCCTTATTGTGCGTCTTTGTGTGTTTGGATGCATTTATGTGGTTATTGTTAATTTTTGTGCTTATTGTGCGTTTTTGTTCACTTTTGTGTGTGTGGGTGCATTTTTGTGTATTTTTGATCATTTTTATGCTTATTGTGTGCCTTTGTGTGTTTGGGTGCGTTTTTGTGCATTTTTTGTGCATTTGTGTTTTGTGCAATAAATGATGACTGGTAGTAAGTAAAGCAAGAAGTGAATCTAAAGTGAAAATGGGGTGGCACAGGAAACTACTCCTTGCGCTGAAACAACCAAAAGTGCCGTTAGCTGACATCTGGTGGCTGTTTGGATGTATGAGACTGAGACTGACATTGCCCACAAACTGGTCGTGTCTGTGTACACGTGTTATGATAATAAATTAAGTAAGAATGTTTAAAACAGAAGAGGAAATTGGTGAGGTACACAGAGCCAAGAGGTCATACAGGCTAGGAGCCAGAATATACATAGATGCCATAGGACAACCACGTGGAATCCCAAACAAATTTAATACACATGTAGAATGGAAAAAACTATGTTTACTATCAGCAGAGATTCATTAATTATACAGACAATGCCTTACATGCTTTAGGAGAACACATACCTGCCACCAGCACAATGACATTACAGAATAGTCAAGCATTGGACTGACTAATGGCGAAAGAAGGAGGAGTGTGTATACTTTTTGTAGATCAATGTTGCACCCATAGCCTGAACAATACAGCCCCAGGAGGTTCCTTCTATTAACCAATGGAGAAGCTTGGTGAATTACTACATGAGTTGAAAAAGAATGCAGGATTTGTAATGTTCTCAAAAATTTGGTTCACCAGTTTCTTTGGTAGATGGGGTGGATGGTTTGTGAAAATGGCAATGCATGTAGGCATAGTGCTGCTGGTGATAGCAGTAATGGTATGCTGTCTGTTTCCACTACTTAGAGGACTCTGCATTCCCTGCATTCCCTTTGCATGAGAAAGTTTATACTTGACTTTAATTTAGCAATAAATTTTATACTTAGCTTTAATTTAGCAATTATCTTCCTAAAAGTAGTGTTTATCTATTAGAACATTTGGCTATTGTTTAGGTTAACAGCTCTGATTAAATGCAAATCTACAAGAATTATATATAACCTTTATAATAATCATGCATGATCACTGAATTTAGTGCACTACATAATAACCACACTGAGACTGAAAGAAGCGCAGCGCAGCGCAGCGAGCGCCCTCTCCTATTCCGACACCGAGCTGATTCCTGCCCGTCCAAGAGGACTGGCATGCGGACCGCAAAGGAGACCCAGGTAAGCAGAGACAAACCCATACCTGTTTCCCCTCATTCTTTAACAACAATATCTCTGCTGATCCAGGGCAAGGCTCTGATCTCCCTACAGGCTTTTATCAATTCCGGGGTGGACGAGAATTTGATGGATCGTTTATTGGCTAAGAGGTTGGGGATCAAGGAGGTGCCGCTAACATAGCCTGTCTCCACCCGTGCTCTTAATAACCAGCTGCTAAGCCGGGTTACCCACAGGACGGAGACCATGCTCATGACCATAGATGGAGCTCATTCCGAGTACCTCTCTTTTCACCTTCTACGGTGCACACATCACCCCCTTGTAATAGGGCTTCCGTGGCTGAGGACTCACAACCCCCACATCATCTGGGAGATGGGGGTGATCAAGAGCTGGGACCCCACCTGTAGGTTTTCCTGCCTGGCGTCGCCTCCTTCAGCTCACAGCCCCCCGGAGGGCAGGACGAGCCCGGTACAGGAACCGGGCCCTAGTGATTACCTATCCAGGGTTCTTCCATGCTACCATGACCTCAGGGAGGTCTTCTGTAAATCCAGAGCCATGTCCCTTCCCTCCCATCAGCCATGGGACTGCGCGATTGACCTCTTGCCAGGTGCTCCTATTCCCAAGTCTCAACTGTACTTCCTCTCGGGTCCCGAGAGGAGGGCCATGGACCTGTACACCGAGAGCTCGCTGCGGGTCGGTATTATTCGCCCATCCTCTTCACTGGCCGGAGCTGGGTTTTTCTTAGTGGAGAAGAAGTATGGCTCACTTCTGCCATGCATTGACTATCGAGTCAAGTCAAGTCAAGTCAGTTTTATTTGTACAGTGCTTTTTACAATTGACATTGTCACAAAGCAGCTTTACATAGCAAAATTAAATTAGGGAGGAAGCTAAAAATAATTAATTAAACAAATTTTTTTCTCTACAACCCCCTACACATCCCTAATGAGCAAGCCCGCGGTGACAGTGGCAAGGAAAAACTCCCTCAGTTGACACGAGGAAGAAACCTTGAGAGGAACCAGGCTCGGGAGGAAACCCATCCTCAATTGGGTGAAGCCATAAAATACAAACCATATAAGAAAATTTCATTAAAGTCCAACATGTAATCCAGTTGGTTATACCACAACTGTAAGTAAAACTGTAAAGAAAAATTTCATTACAGTCCAACATGTAGTCCGGTTGGTTATACCACAGTAAGGGTATCGCACCCTGAATGACATCACGTTGAAGAACCGGTACCTCATCTCTTCCGCCTTCAAGCTGCTCCAACAGGCCCGAGTCTTTACCAAACTGGATCTGTGGAACGCTTACCACCTGGTCAGGATATGGGAGGGGGACGAGTGGAAGACTGGGTTCAACACCCCCACACCCAACGCTCCCGCCGTTTTCCAGGGCTTCATCAATGAGGTACTATGTGAGTACTTGACCGACTTTGTTTTTGTTTACCTGGATGACATACTTGTTTTCTCCCCTGATATGGCTACCCACCAGCACCACGTCCACCAGGTCCTGAGTCGCTTGTGGGTGAGCCAATTGTTCATGAAGGCAGAGAAGTGCGAGTTCCACACGACCTCAGTCTCATTCCTGGGATTCATCATATCCCCTAATTACGTCCGGATGGATCCTGAGAAGGTTAGTGCCGTGTCAAATTGGCCACCCCTCACTTCGCGTAAAAAGGTCCAGCAATTCTTGGGGTTCGCCAATTTCTGTCGTAAGTTCATTCGGAATTTCAGTTTGGTAGCGGCTCCATTACATGCACTAACCTCTCCCAAGGTCACCTTCCAGTGGACTCAAGAGGTGGAGGGGGCCTTCCTGAAACTAAAGAGGTTGTTCACCACGGCACCGGTCCTAAAGATACCCGACCCCAAGCATTAATTCATAGTGGAGGTGGATGCCTCCAATGTGGGCGTTGGGGCAGTTCTGTCGCAGCGGTCCTCCAAAGATGACCGAATTCACCCCTGCGCTTTCCTTTCCCGCAAGTTGTCCCTGGCGGGGAGCAATTACGACATTGGGAACCGGGAGCTGCTGGTGATCAAGGTCACCTTAGAGGAATGGAGACACTGGCTGGAAGGGGCAGACCAGCCTTTCTTGGTGTGGACTGACCACAAAAACCTAGAATACCTCCGGTTGGCCAAGCCATTGAACTCACATCAAGCCAGATGGGCCCTCTTCTTCAGCCGGTTCCAGTTTACCCTGTCCTATCTGCCAGGCTCACAGAACACCAAGCCAGACGCATTGTCCTGGTTGTGGGAACCGGAACCGTCTGCCCAGGAACCAGAACCCATCCTACCGGGTAGTGGGAGCGGTTTCCTGGCAGATAGAGGAGACAGTTAAACAGGCGGGGTGGTAGGGACCCTTCCCGGAGGGTTGCCCGCGTAATCGCTTGTTTGTTCCGGAGAGACTGCACTCACAGGTTATACATTGGGCACCCACTTCCCTGCTCTCCTTTCAGCCCGGGGCGAGGCACACCATGTTTGTCGTTAAGCAGTGCTTTTGGTGGCTGTCCCTAGCCAAGGACATCGCGGAATACGTTGGGGCTTGCCCGGTCTGTGCCAGGAACAAGATGCCACGACAGACCTAGGTGGGGCTCCTCCAGCCATTACCAGTGCCGCATCGAACGTGGTCGCACATCTCTTTGGACTTTGTCACGGGCCTGCCCTCCTCAGTGGTGCTTACGGTGGTAGACCGATTTTCAAAGTTGGTTCACTTCATCCCCTGCCCAAGCTGCCCTCAGCCAAGGAGACTGCTCGTATCCTGATCACTCAGGTCTTCCGGATACACGGTCTCCCCACAGATGTCGTCTCAGATTGAGGACCTCAATTCATATCCGGGTTCTGGAAGGAGTTTTGTCAGTGTTTGGGGGCCACCATCAGCCTGTCATTGGGCTACCACCCGGAGTCCAACGGCCAGACAGAGTGACTCAACCAGGACCTGGACATGTGGAGCGAGCACCTCACCTCGCTCCCTACTGCGGCCACTGGGCTCTCTCCCTTCCAGGCCACCCACTACCTCTATTTCCCGCCAATGAGAAGGAGGTAACAGTCCCTTCAACAGGGATCAGTCGCGCATGAAGACCATGGTTGATCGCTGTCGCCATCCGGCACCTACCTACACTCCCGGCCAACAGGCATGGCTATCCACCCGGGACCTTCCGCTGTGGGTCCTCTCCAGGAAGCTGGCTCCCAGGTTTGTCGGTCTGTTTCCTTTGTCAAAAGTGATTAACCCTGTTTCTGGGTGTCTAAGACTCCCCAGGTCCCTCCGGGTGCACCCAACCTTTCACGTCAGCAGGCTTAAAACAGTCCGGGAGAGTCATCTGGTGCCCCCCACTTAGCCCCCGCCGCCGCCCAAGATGGTAGGTGGTGGACCGGTCTACACGGTTAAGAAGCTCATGGCGGTACGCAAGAGGGGTCGAGGAAGGCAATTTTTGGTAGACTGGGAGGCTTTTTTTTTAATTACCGGCTTCCCCTGATCATCCCCACCTGTTCCCCATCATTAGCTCATGAATAAAGGCTCAGTGTCTCCCCTTGCTCCCTGCCAGATCGTTTTGTGCCGTCTCTGAGAGTTCTGCTTCTCGCACTACGATCCAGCCACATTTGTCACAGCCAACGCACCTAGTTCCCTGTGTGCTATAATAAAGACTCACGTTTGCACCTATTCAAGTCGTGTTCTGTCCTGCATTTGGGTCTGTCAGTTTTCTGGTATCAGGTCTAACAGGTTGAGGCGGGACAAGTGGTGATGATAAGGCTATGTGACTATATAATCCACTATACATTCCTAAACAAAGCTTAGCAGCTAGCAAGAAAATAGTAATGAAAGACTTAGAGGAATGGAACTCAGTGGCTTGTGTACACTAATAACAGTGAAGGAAAGCAGTATAATGGTTATATTGAAATTAGGAAAGGCAAATAAAAATGTACTTATGTACATATCATACTCATGTTTTTCACCAGCTTAATAAACATTTGAGACTGGATGCTTACTAACTTCCTCTTACTAAACTCTGATAAGGGAGAAGTACAAGTACTAGGATCACAGGCAGTCATAAATAAGGTTTCTGATTATGTAGTAAGCTTGGATGGTGTTTCAGTTTCGTCGTGTGTAGCAGTTAAGAGCCTTGGATTGATTACTGATCATGGTCTTTCATTTGAAGCTCATGTAGATAATATTACTTGCTGAGGTACACATGCTACGTCTTGGACGCCGGTAATCCTGATCCTCCTGATCCTTCTGCTCTGTGAGTCCTGTGGTCTGGCCTGGTGTGCTGATGCTGGCTGGAGTTCTCAACTTGGAAGCCCCTCACTCCTGCTGATGAAGATCCATATGGGCTTAGATCTGCACTCAGTGACTGTGAAGATGACTTTTCACGGCTGGTGATATAAACTTTCTTGCTGCAACTATTTAGGACTTACAGTTGTGGTATAACCAACCGGCCTACATGTTGGAATGGAATGAAAATTTTCTTATATGGTTCGTATTCTATGATCTCACCCAAATGAGGATGGGTTTCCCTGTTGAGCCTGGATCCTCAGAAGGTTTCTTCCTTGTGTCAACGGAGGGAGTTTTTCCTTGCACTGTCACCGCGGGCTTGTTCATTAGGGATGTGTAGGGGGGTTGTAGAGAAAATTCCCAGTTTTCTCCTTAAATTAATTTTATTATGTAAAGCTGCTTTGTGACAATGTCAATTGTAAAAAGCACTATACAAATAAAACTGAATTGAATTGAATGACTGCAGGGGAGTTCAGAGCAATTTTCACTATTTTATTAACAAAGTGGTTACTGGTAAATTTAATGATTCTATCATGATGCACATTGATTCTAAAATGTATTGTGTTCAGTCTGTCATGCCTGTTGTAGTTGATTGATTTTAAAAACATTCAATGGTTGTGCCTAGCATTTTAAATATGTGCTGCATGGTTCGGTCTGGAGTTTTGCCTTTGAAGTGAGAGAATGTGTTTGACTGTGTAAGAGCATAGCAAGTGTGGGGATTCTCCCAGTATTTTGTTTGTCTTCTCATCTTTATTAACCTGCCATGGCTGATATTCATATTGCGCACTCAGCGGGTGGTGACAAACACCAACCATGACACAACGTTGCTGTGTATACATCACGTTTGGGACGTTACTGATATTACCTAAATTTTTTTTATGTATACTTTCGATTTTTTTGTTTCAAGTTTGTGTATTTTGTGGTGTCGAAAGACAGGAGGGGGTAAAGACAGAAATACAATATATACAAGAAAACAACAATGATACAGTAGATCCATAAATATTTTTGGATGAACACATAAAAAAGGGCTACATTGGAGGTTTATAGGAAACAAAATGAGAAGTTAAGGGAACTGGAACATGAATACCAAAACACAAAAGGATACTGAGGATAGGTCAGCAGATTAAGGAAACAAAAACAAATGACTCACTATTGGACAGAATTGAAAAAAGAAAAAAAATTTAAACAGGGCTGTTATGTAATTATACACTAAAATATTGACTTAAGCCTATGGGACACGAAGGGGATAGGAGATGGTTGGAGAATGGTTCAGCTGATGGATCAGGGATTCCAACCAACACAGCTCAGATGGGTAAGAAGAGTCCATTGCTAGGGGGAGTAGCAGGTTAGACACTGGCTGAAGCTTGGGAGAGGTATTTATAGGCAAACTGATGAGTGTGGGAAACAAGGTGCAAGTGATAGTCATTAGAACTCAAGAGATTGAGAATGGTGTGCCAGTGTGGCTTGACAGTACCCCCCTCCAGGCGCCGCTCTGGGGCCTAGGTACTGTCAGCGCCATGGACGACCCCAGGTGCTGGGCCCTGGTCAAATGGGGTGCTGGGGATGGAAGTCCTCCAGCAAGACGGGATCCAGGACATCCTTACGGGGGGCTCACAAAAGTTCCTCCGGAACATTGTCCTTCCCAGTCAATCAGGTACTCAAGCCTCCCACAGCACCAACAAGAGTGCAGGATGTGGCCAGAGGTGGAGGGGGTTCAGCTGCCTCATCTGATTTTGTGGAGAGGGAAACCAGAGGTGATCGATGTGGTTTAAACAAAGAAACATGAAAAACTGGGCGAATCCTGAATGTGGGAGGGAGTAGCAAAGGGAAAGTGACAGGATTAATTTGTGCAATTAATGGAGATGGGACTGACAAAATGGGGAATTAGCTTTTTACATGTTCTGCGGAGTTGGAGGTTACGGGTTGAGAGCCACACCTTATCTTATAATCTTGAACCGAGGTGGCTCAGAGTAACATATATCAGCCGGTGATACCCTCTGCAGATGGCACATTGTAGGCACCAATTAGCCTTGCTCCAGACCCACTCACTCTCCTGGTGGTAACTGCCTGCAACAATCAATCATTTACCAAGCCACGGTCACTTGCAAAGACAACAACACAACAGAAACATACATCGGACTCACAAAAAACGATTTCAAAACAAGATATAGAAATCACACCGCCGCATTCCGCCACGCCAAACACAAAAACAGCACAGAACTCAGCAAACACATCTGGAACCTCAAAGACAGCAACATTGAA
>JAOUQZ010045742.1:0-10099 GCA_028564935.1 Neosilurus hyrtlii | reverse complement strand
AATGCAACGACATTTCGTTCTGTATACACCTGTATATCTGAATGACAAATAAAGCTAAGTCTAAGTCTAAGTCTAAGCACTGTATTTTGTATATGTGTACATTTTTTTTATTTACTGTTTCGACTGTCATTTGAACTTGTTATAAACTGATGTTGCACTTAAGATTCAACGACCTGTTTTTATTATTTAAAATTATTTTTAACAGTTAAGTTTACCCTGATCCACAGATATCAAAGTTATTCAGTTTATCAGTAATTAATTTATTAATGAAGTTCACACACTATGTTTGGTACAAGTACAGCATGTTCAGTATTGTATTTATGCAAAAAAAAACATTGATGGAGGCTTTTCCTGAATTTGTAAATAATGAAAGCCATATTTAACAATATAAATAATATAAATATTTATGAATTATTTGAGAACTAAAAATGATGTTCATGCAGTCTCAGTTGAATGGGATCAAATATGCTGATCTGTGAGCTCTTTCCTCTGTTGGTGCTCGTCCATCAGTTTTCAGTGGATACCTTTTCAATTTACAGTACAAACATGTTAGGTATATTACCAGCAAATAATAATGTTGTAAATAAAATTTGTAATACATTTCTTACAAAGTGATGCAGTAGCCTTCAAGCTCTGAAAACAGGTGTTCCGATCAAAGCACAGAGAGGTCATCTGGTTTCTTAAAAACCAAACACTACAAACACAAATTTAAAGCTTATATAATTAAATCCTGTCTCAGTTTGAAGAACAAAATTGTGAACACAGAACAGATATATTTCAATAAAAAATATATTTCTGAGCGTCAGTGTGGAGGACGTCACACTACCGATCTGCTCAATCTGCGGTTTGCCAATCAGGAAGAACAGGATACAGTTGCATAAGGAGACACTGATGCCTAGGTCGCTTCATAACAAGACTGGATGTGATTATGGTGTTGAAAGCGAGAGACCGCAGGGGCTATATCTCTTGGCTGGTCTGTGTAGCTGTAAATTTACTTCAATTAATTGAGGGGAAAACAGAATGTATGCTGTTTGACCCTTCAACTCACTTCTTTTGGTATTTTAAAAAGACTATGAGGAGTCTGGGAGTCATTTTTGATAAATGACTTATATTTTGAAAAACAGATTAATGCTGTTGTCAAGAACAGCTTGTTTTCTGCTCCATATGCTAGCAAAAGTGAAGCCTTATCTCTGTAGAAGAGATCTGAGGGAGGTTATAAATACCTTTATTATATTGAGGCTGGAGTACTGTAAGGCACTTTATAGAGGAGTGATGAAGTTATCCCTGTCGCACTATTCCTGGTACAGTACATAATGATGCTGCACATCTTTTAACCAACACTCCAAGATGTGAACACACCATCTTATTTATCAGAGACTATAATGCCACATTAGTATGGCCAATGCTGTGGTAGAAATAATGGGGACACTAGGCATTTGCTGTGGCTGGTACCAGAATATGTTACTCCTTTTCTCTTTACCACCACTTGATTACTGACCTAGGACTCTTCAATTCAATGCAATTTAATTTTAATTGTATAGTGCTTTTTAGAATTGACAAAGCAGCTTTACATAATAAAAGTATTTAGGGAGGAATTTAAACATTTTCTACAATCCCTTTCACAACCCCCTACACATCATTAATAAGCAAGCCTGTGGCGACAGTGGCAAGGAAAAACTCCCTTAGTTGACACGAGGAAAAAACCTTGAGAGAAACCAGGCTCAAAAGGGAAAGCCATCCTGATTTGGCTGAGACTGTAAAAATACAAACCATAGAAGAAAAACTTAATTTCAGTCCAACATGTAGTCAGGTTGGATATACCACAATTGTAAGTCCTGAATAATTGTAGCAAAATAATTTATATGACCAGCATTGAAAAGTTATCTTCACAGTCGCTAAGTGCAGTTCTAAGCCAATATGGATCTTCATTAGTAGGAGCAAGGGGCTTCCAAGATGGGAACTCCAGCCAGCATCAGCACACCAGGACAGACCACAGGACTCAGAAAGCAGAAGAATCAGGATCACTGGCATCCAAGAAGTAGCATGTGTACCTCAGCAAAAACAGAGAGAGAGATGGGGGGGGGGGTGTTAGGCATGATCATAACAGTGTAGTGCTGGATGCAAGCAGGGACTCTGGCATGACTAACTATGGCAGCATAACTAAAAAGAGAGAAACCAGAAGGAACACAGACATGAGGGCACACTGTAATGTTGGGCAATCAGCCATTGCACTGTCAACAGACCTGGGTGAGCATGTAGAGTGAGGGAGCGACAGCATCCCAACGTCACAGTTTACCAGAACTCTCTATGCCTGAGAACCCCCAGATCTGCTCCTTTACCAAATAAAAAGCTATTAACAAAATGCTTGACTGAACAAGTAGGTTTTCAGCCTAGTTTTAAAAACAGAGACTGTGTCTGAGTCCTGAACATTAACTGGAAGTAAATTGTGGGGCTTTGTAAGAGAAAGGCCTGCCCCTGCAGTAGTCCTAAGTATTCAAGGTATCACCAAGCAGCCTGCACCTTTTGATCTAAGTGGGCGAGCTGGATCATAACCAACAAGAAGTTCACTAAGATAATGTGGTGCAAGAGCATTAAGTGCCTTATAGGTTAAAAGTAGCAATTTATATTCGATTCAAAACTTAATTGGGAGCCAGTGCAGTGTATTTAAGATGGGGGTGATATGCTCATGTCTTCTGGTTCTAGTAAGAACTCTTGCTGCTGTATTCTGGACTAACTGGAGCTTAATACTCACTAATTTGAAAGAGGCAGACCTAGCCGAATGATTACAAAAGTGGTTTTGGAACCAAAAGGTCGCTGGTTTGATTCCTGAACCACCCTTGAGCAAGGCACCTGACCCTCAACTGCTCACTGGGTGCCCCCAATTTGTGTGGCAACCCACTGCTCTGAGTGTGTGTGCTCACTGTTTATGTGTGTGCTCACTTTGGATGGGTTAAATGCAGGGGCAACAATTTCCCTTGTGGGATTAATACAGCATAGCAAATTAAAGAAAAACAGCCTCTGTAAAGCTACACTTCATAACCCTTGACTAAAATACGTGTAGGCAATTAACTCCTGCCTGAACAACTATCTTAGAGAACCCGTGCTCACCAAAGAACATAAGATTACCTGCTATGCCTAGCATGCTGCTGGCTCCTGGCGTAGACCTAATGCTGCTAGTACCCCTAAAAGCCTAGCTTATTTCATGTAACCTAAAATCGAGCATCCTATTTCCAGAGCTTTCCGGTTTCTCAGCAGGTGTCTCAGTAAGGAGGACAAACGTATTCAACATGTGCAACAGAGATGAGTGATGCTCCCAAGTGCAAGACTCAGAGTTGTCTTTGGATTTTTGAGTATGCCACAAAGTCTTTACTCCACTTTACTCTCACTGTGAAGGCTTTGATGAGGTGTGTGTGTGTGTGTGTGGGTGTGTGTGTGTGTGTGTGTGTGTGTGTGTGTGTGTATATGTACAGCTCTACTGCTTTAATCTTATTCAGCTAAATAGTGTGTACTTATCACAGATGAAATTATTACTAATGATGGGGGAGTAATTGCTGAACATCCTGCATTCAACAACCTGAACAAGCTTATGGATGTCATGATGCTAAAGAAATGTACATTAGCCAAATGTGTTGACATTAGCAGAGCACCAGTGATTCCTTCTGCTCACTGCCTTAAACGAAAGAAAAATAAAAGTCTTCAAAAATAAATAAACAAACAAACAAACAAATATATTCAAATTCAAATCAAATTCAAATTTATTTGTCACGTTCAAAATCATACACAGTATTATGACTACAATCATACACAGTATTATGACTACAATCATACACAGATGATGACTACAATACGTAGTAAAATGCTTGTTATGACTGTCCTAAAATTTGAAGAAAAAGCTATCAATATCAAGAAGAAAAGAACAATAACTATAACTATTTAAAGGACTTTATAGTTATAGATCAATATAAATACAAATATGTAAAATATTAAATAAAATATACATAAAATATAAATAAAATATTAAATAAAATATGGGACACAAAAATATATAAAATGAAATATGAATGCAATATAATGAAATATAAATGCAAGTATAATTGCAGTGGTGATTTTACAAGTAACACTGTATGTAAAATGTCAAGTGTCTGTGTGCAAAGTGCCAAGTGTCTGTAAAGTGTAAAGTGACAAGTGTCTGTGTGCAACAATCAGAGGTGGAATGTAATGTTCATGTGTAGGGAGAGTCTACAAAGTCCAGGTACCAGTGTTCTGGTTCAGGGCCTGAACGGCCTGGGGAATGAAGCTCCTCCTCATTTGCTCAGTGTTTGCTTTCAAAGAGCGGAAACGTTTCCCTGACCGCAACAGAGAGAAGAGTCCATGGCTGGAATGGCTGAGGTCCTTTTCTATTTTCCTAGCCTTGGTCCAGCACCACTTGCTGTATATAGTGTCCAGGTCAGGAAGCTTGATACGGATGGTACGCTCTGCTGATTGCACCACCCTCTGGAAAGCTAGCCTGTCCTGTTTGGTGCTATTTCCAAACCAGGCTGTGTGTACTTCCCATCAGGATGCTCTCAATGGTGCAGGGGTAGAAAGTCTTTTACACCCTTGAGGGCAGTTTAAAGTCTTTCAGGCATCTAAGATGAAAGAGATGCTGTCGGGCCTTCTTCACCAGGGTGTTAACATGACAGGACCATGTCAGGTCCTGCGTGACAAACACCTAGGTACTGGAAACTGTCCACTCTCTTAACTGGGGTCCCGTTGATGATCAGGGGCTGGTAATTCCTCTCCCACTAGTCCACTATCAGCTCCTTAGTCTTGCTGACGTTGAGGAGGAGGTTGTTGCCAGGCATAATGCCAGGTTTCTAACCTTCTCTAGGTAGGCCGTCTCGTCGTTGTTAGAGATCAGGCCCACCACCACAGTGTCGTCCGCAAACTTGATGATCTTGGTGGAGCTGGTAATTGGCCACACAGTCATAAGTGTATAATATGGTTGCTCAACCGTACCGCCTGTGGTCTTCCTGTCAGGAAGCTAGAGATCCAGCGACACAGGGATGGGCCGAGGCCCAGTATCTCCATCATAGTGGTGAGTGTGGAGGGAATTATGGAGTTAAACACTGAACTGTAGTCAACAAACAACATTTTCACATAATTCTCCTTTCCACTGTCCAGATGATTCAGGGTTGTATGATGAAGGTGTCCTCAGTAGATCGGTTGGGAAGGTACGCAAACTGTAGTGGGTCCAGCATAACCGGTAGGGAAGAAGTGATAAAGTCTCTGACAAGCCTTTTGAAGCACTTCATCACCACTGAGGTAAGGGCCACTGGGTGGTAGTCGTTCAGGCAGGCGAGCTGGGGTTTCTTCAGCACCAGAACAATGATGGACTGTTTGAAGCACGTAGAGATTATAGACTGATCCAGAGAGAGGCTGAAAATCTCAGTGAACACTGGAGCAAGCTGGTCGGCACAGGTCTTCAGGACCCGGCCCATGATGCCATCTGGTCCTGCTGCCTTCCATGTATTCACTCTCCTGAATGCTTTTCTTACGTCGTGCTCCGAGATGACGAATGAGTTAGCCTCTCCGGTATGCTCCAGAAGTGTGCTGCCCATAGCGTTGTTAGAACTGCTATCGCTGATAGCACTGTGAGCTGCAGCCTCAAAGCGAGCATAGAAGGTGTTTAGCTCGTCTGCCAGAGAAGGGTCTGCATTCACCAATCTGGAAGGTCGTGTTTTGTAGTCCGTCATGTTCCTTAGTCCCTGCCACAGACTCCTAGAGCCACTCTGTTGGAATTGTGACTCTAGTTTCTGTCCTTAGCGATGTTTCGCCTCCTTCACCACTTTGCGCACGTTGTATGATGCGGTCTTGTACTCGTCCATGTTTCTGCTGGCGAGCCCCATGTTATACGCAGCAGAACGGGATCTCAGAGCATCGCGGATGGATTTATCCACCCACGGCTTGATTCGGAAACGTTCTGATGGTAGTCTTATGAACTGTGTCATCCACCATTTTTCCTATGAATCCCACAACCGCTTCGGTAAACATGTTGATGTCATCAGAGCTGTGAAAACCACTCTGATAGGTTGTGCGAATAAGTTTAGTGTGTACTCCACCTTCACACCTTTGGTTGGGTTCCAGCCTCCCCATGATCCTAATACATGATAAGTGGTTTGAAAATAAAACACAAAGATATAAACAACAAATGAAACACCAATGGGCTTATTGTTTAAAGGCTATGACCCATTCCTTAAAGCCTAGTCACAAGCGCGCACACACATGCACACACACCAAGTGTTATTATTAAGAGTTATTAGCTCGAGTATTAGAGTAATGTGTTTTCAGGCAGCTGATATTTGGAGTTAAATCATCAGTGTTATGGTTTTATTTTATCTCTGTAACAGTGAAAATTTTTTCTCCAGTCACTTTCTCTAGTGATGAACTCAGCTGCTTATGCATCGTCATTCAGGCAAATTGTCTTATGCAAATGCTTCTGTCCCTTTTGCCCTAATTTAAATAACATCTGAATAAATCAAATCTGGCTGACAAATAAAGAGTTTATTTAAAAATATTGATGTTTAAAAGGGCTGTAGGTCTATGTTTTTATTAGCAGAAATTAAAGGTAGGAAAGAATGCAGTATATTTAATTATGGTTTTTTTCATGTATAATTACCTGTAGCTCCAAATCAATGTGTTTTCATAAATGAAGGATGCATCTTTTTATCTACAGAGGTTCCTCTTCCATGGAGCCAGCATGTTTCATCATTATGTTTCTAAAAATAAAAAAAAGTGTAAATTACTCTGAATGATGGGTCTGGGTCAGTATGTGTTTGAAAATAAGCACGGTCTCAAAGACCCCATCTCAAGAGCAGGGCTATGAAAGGTGAAGGCCCATCTCTCACATCACTTTTCATTAGTGTTTAAATATTTATGTCTGAGTTCTAAATACTCATGGGCACAGTTTAGCATTCAGTCCTTGTCACACATTTAACCCAATGTAGACCAGGATTCATAAATCCCTTTATTTTTTAATTGCTCTGCATTAATTTTACATTCCAAAAGAAATGTCACAATACACAAATACTGCTGGGCCTGGGCAGTAAACACACACATACATCTCTTTCAGACTGTGTTAAAAAGGTGTTTGAAGTTGGGAAATTAATGAGTTATTTAAAAATTGTATAACTTTTATTATTAATTTGATAAAAAATACTGCACCACTCTAATTTAAGGACACTGACACAAAGCATTACCCCTTATTCAGTGTTATTAGCTCGAGTGTTGTGTGTTATCAGGCAGCTGATATTTCTAGGTAAATCATCAGTGTTATGATTTTATATTATTCTGTAACTTTGAGCTTTTTTTTTAATCTTAAGTGATGAACTCAGCTACTTAGGCATCATCGTTCAGGCAAATTGTCTTATGCAAACCCCTCTGTCCCTTTTGTCCTACTTTACATTAAATTTGACTAAATCAAATTACAGTCTCTGACACACTGGCTGAGGTTAGTGAAAAGTTTACATACCCTCAAGACATAGCATTTAGTGTGACTGGTTAAACATTACTTTAAAATCCCTTTAGAAAATAACACACTGATTTTTATAACAAAGATAGAGTTTCCTTTTTTTACTCAAAGCACGGAGGGACAAAGATAGACAGACTGAGTGGAAGGACTGTGTGGCTTCACACATCATCTGCAAATAACAAAAGTTTCACAACAATAAAACAGAGCACACTCACCACAGTATCGAATTGAAGACGGGATTTTGTCACCAGCTGTAGAAGATCTGCAGCTCTGTACATAGATCCTGGCCACATAGATCCTGGATGCAAAAGAGGTCTAACATAGAACAAGGTGGGGTGTGTGAAAGGTGAAGACAGACATGAGGACAGAGTTTTTATAACAAATCCTACATTATACTCACTATGTGACGTTGTCGAGGAAATCTGCATGGTGGTAGTTCAGAAGGGATGCAATAATGCAAAACTCAAACACTGCAATTTGTCTGTAGGAAACAATGAATATCCTTCAGATTGCTCCGAAAATAATATAACCAATATAAGGGGTTAACACCTATTGATAGATTATGTGAGTGAGATTACATTTGAGATTACATTGAGATTACATTTGATAAAAGAAAAAAATTATTAGGATCACTAATAAATGGTTAAAGTATACCAAGAATTTACGCACAAAATGGGCAGCAGATTGAGCAACTGAGGTGAGCTTGTGTGATGCAATTAAAGTTCTTACTTTTTAATCATTACCCGAGATAACAGTCAGAATCATCACATCAAGTGAAAAGAGAAATTAAAGGGAGAGAATTTCTGAAAGACAAAGACAGTCAGAAAGAGGAAGTGGAGAAAGAAATTTTTAAAAATATTAAACTTATGGTGGTTAGTTTCAAACATACGCAACTGGACAATGTGCAATAATAGAAGGCTCAACTGACATTAAAAAAAAAAAACAGTAATGTACTATAAAAAAAAAGAAAATAAAAGATACATGTATATAAAATAAAAAGATATATCGATCCTCAAGCAAACAGCTGCTTCACAATGAATACTACTTCTTAGTGTCACCTGGATATTAAAAATTGGCGAATAAAAGAAATTCAACAAAGAGAGGCCTTTTATGATAAAAGATACCTCATGTCCTAATGAATATTTTTAGATATAGGGCCACTGCAGATATGTCCTAAAACAAAAATTGCCGCCTTTTTTTTTTTTCAAAATGGCCATCCTTACAAACAATTTTATGCACTGTGTGCCTAAATAAAAAATCCCTGTGTGAATAGATTTCTGCTTCAGAACATTTTTCAAGGAAATTAGAATAACTTTAACAAGTAAAATGTCCTAGAAATAAAGTAGTGATGATTTTATGAACATAATCCAAGATACTGGCTTCATTTTTACCTCAAGTTAGGTTTGAATGGTTTCACTGATCTATGTTACACCACATAAACTACGACATCTTACAATACAGTCTTCAAATGCACTTAAAACACAGAATAAAAAATGGCTAATTGTCTCAAGGTACTTTGTTTCAAATATTCTACAAGTGGACACACTATCCCTCACATTGGCATAAGGCTTCAGTGCTGATTTTATACATTTACAGTGGCCTCTTCAGCCCTTCTTGCATTCGCAGCGCAAGAGTTCAAGGCAGGACTTATTAGCCTCAGGTAATGTGGTCTCTGGAGACCCCAACAGATATGCAGCTCTCCTAATGTACTGGATAAGAGCTGCTGGTGTTGGGAAAAGAAAGGCCCAGTGAGTATCACAAACCTCTCCACAGTCTTCAGCCATTTCTCTCCAGAGGCAGGAGTAGATACTAAAACACAAAATGCTGCTGTGACATCATCATATGTCTTCTATTTCTCTTTCCTCTGACACGATATCACACCCAGTAAAGGCATGGAACATAGGCAGTGCTATACATCTGTTTTGCTGTCTCATGGACTGGGATATAATGAAATTTTTTTCAACATCAAATGCAATCCACAGCTCACTGATGTTGAGGCAATGGGCTGCTGCTACTGCTAGTGCTAATACATCTATACACACTGTGCGTATTGATGCATTGGTATACACTTGCTTCACTGCATCTTCTAGGTGCAACGCACACCCTCAATAGATGAGATTATTCCTGCAAATGCAGTGCCATTTTGTATGTCTTGTTCTGTAATATTGAGATACAAGTCACTGAACATGATACTTAGCTTTCTGTGCTATCAGAGAGATCCCCTGCACTGAATTTGGCCAGTAAAGGATTGTTCTGCAAATTACCAGCACATTTTCTCAAATAGACATCCAGTTCAAATGTTGAAACATTGTGCAGGAGCCTTTCAACAAAGAAAACATGTGTCCCTGGATTTGTCCTGCCCTTCCATGGTCTGGCAGGTAAACTTGTGGGTCTGTAGGCTGCTTTCTGGAGGGGGCTTCCTTTTTTCAGCATGCTACAGCTTTGTTTTATTGTACTGTAGTCTGCAGCAATCATGTCAAGTCAAGTCAAGTCAAGTCAGTTTTATTTGTAAAGCGCTTTTTACAATGGACATTGTCACAAAGCAGCTTTACATAGTAAATTAATTTAAGGAGGAATCTAAACATTTTC
>JAOUQZ010045741.1:0-10101 GCA_028564935.1 Neosilurus hyrtlii | reverse complement strand
TAATAATAATAATAATAATAATAATAATAATAATAATAATAATAATAATAATAATAATAATAATAATAATAATAGGCTGATCAAAATGTCTCCTGGGTGTGTGTAGGCCCTGCAATGGACTGGCAAACTGTGAAGGCTGCACCCTGCCTTCCTTTGCCCAGAGTCAGATGAGATCTCCCCGCGAGTCTCCATGTGACCCTAATAGGATTAAGTGGTTTGGCAAATAAGTGAATGAATAAATTACTCACTCACTCATACATTTGCCAAACTGTGTAATCCTACTACAAGGGTTGCAGGCCGACAGTGGACGAAGAAGGGATACACCCTGAAAACACCCTGCAAGTCCATCGCAAGGCAACACACACAACCACACACTCACATCCATACCAAGGAACAATTTGGAATAGCCAGTTAGCTTAATGTACATGTATTTGGACTGTGGGAGGAAAGTGGAGCAACTGGAGGAAACCAACGCAAGAATGGGTAGAATATGCAAACAGAACCAAACAGAAACACCCGAATAAGAGACTTAAATCCAGGAACTTCTTGCTGTGAGGTGGACATCATAACCTCTATGCCATTGTTCCTCCCCACAAATAAATGAATGATTAAAATATTCTTCTTCTTCTTATTATTATTATTATTACTACTACTACTACTATTGCTAATAATAAAGATAATAATAATAATAATAGTAATAATAATAAATGGGAGGGCACAGAACTGGACTTTGTGTTTCGACTGGTAATTTCTATGAAATATGTCATTTTCTTCTCAATAAAATATTATTTTAATAAAATATTATTTTGACAATGCATTAAGTACGAATATAGGTGTGTATGCGGGGTGGGAGGGATCACGTGTACTTGTGTGTGTGTGGTCTCCTCCTCGCCCTCCTCTCCTTCCCCTCCTAGGCGTGTGGTAGGTGGGTGCCTTCTGGGGTTGGTGGCGGCTCACTGGCCCTGTCGAGAGGGGCAGCTGCCGCTGGTCTGTTTTGCCCTGTGGGATCTCCCAGGGAATTGGGGTGCTAGTGCTGCTAGCAGCTTATCATCTAGAGCAGGGGTCTCAAACTCGCGGCCCGCAGATCAATTGCAGCCCGCAAGACGATAGTCTGTGGCCCCCAACTTAATATGAAAGTTTAATGAACTGAACAGCAAGTTTGATATGTATGGCACTTAACAGTGTTGTGGGCGGAGCTGAACGAACCTACCAATCACGGTGGGGTACATGGCTCTTGGGGGCGGGACTCAATGAGTAAAAGTTACAACAGCGTTGCCATGGAGAGGTTTCCTCCATGCCTGGCTGGCTGCCTCATTTCTATTGTGCTCACGCTGACATACGGCCCAACGCGTTGTGTTCACAACACTTAAAAAAAAAGTATTTTTCAGTTGCTGCACAGCGCTACATTATATGTATATATACGTATATGGTCTACGGGGGCCGTCTCCCGCAGGGTATGGTTGGAAGGTTATGTGTGATGTGGATGTGTCAGAGTGAGTGTTCATGGGATGGAGGTTGGAATAGGTAGAGAGTGAGAGAGGAGGGTCGATGATGCCCTGGTTTCCAAGCTGTGAGGCTGGACATCGAGGTGGGTGCTGGACCACACCGGGTGGTTGTTTGGGGGGCCTGGTTCTCTTGGGCGTGGAATGGGCCCTCTGCCTTGGGGAGGGGGGATTGCCTCCGTGCTCTTGGGAAAACCTCCCCTTGGAAAAGCAAATTTGTTCGGCACAGCACAGCAACCAGACTGCCATTCAGGACAGGTTTAAAAAAAAAGACACTGCATTAAGTAAAAACAGAATCTAAAATATCTAAAATGCCTAGTAAGCATGATTATAAAGTTTACTTAAAATAGTCAGAGTCATGTTTATATCTCCCTACAAATGGAATTATACATTTACATCCTGTTATGGATATGCCCAGAGAAATGTTACTGAATGCTACTGAATCATATATTATAGTGTGAATAGCTGCCCGGCTTGAACAGAAGATGGTGCTATTTACCTCCACAAGCAGAAGCTTGCAAATCAGGAACCAATGGCAAAGTTACATTATTGATTAATGATTTGATGACCAGTTTCTCATTTGCTCTCTTATCAGCCTTTTATCATCATATATACTGTAATATCTATAGTATAATATATAATAGCATATAGTCTATACTCTAAGTGCATCCTGTAGTTTGACTGCAGTGCATCTAAACTCAGTCTACCTGTCCAAAAAGGAAAAAGGCACCTGGATGGAGGGGAGTCATTTCCAGTTCAGCACTGATATTTTGCTGTACTTTATTAAAAATGTATTTATTAACTATCAACTCTTGATCAACAACCAACTATTAAAATAGTACTGTAGATATTTAATTAAATAATTCATTCATTCATTCATTCATTTATTCATTCATTTTCAGAACCGCTTAATCCTAATTAGCCAAATCATGGCAAGGGCAGAGTACACCCCAGCCAGGCCATTGCAGGGCAGAAACACATTGATGGCTATGCAGCCTATTCTTGACTAAAATAAGCAATGACAGTAAGAGATATGGCCTGCATTTGATAATCCAGTTAGCTGCACTGGGTGAGGGGGATGCAGTGGCAGCAGTGACATCCTATTGATAGTGGGGCTTGAACCACTACCACCACTCTCCCCAGCCATTTCCTCCAGCTCTTCCAGGGGGACGCCAAGGCGTTCCCAGACCAGCCGAGAGACATAGTCCCTCCAGCATGTTCTGGGTCTTCCTGGTTTGACATGCCCGAAACACCACACCAGGGAGGTGTTCAGGAGGCATTCTAATCAGATGCCCGAGCCACCTCAACTGGCTCCTCTCAACGCGAAGCAGCAGCGGTTCTACTCCGAGCTCCTCCCGGATGACAGAACTTCTCATCCTATCTCTAAGGGAGAAAACTGCCACCCGGTGAAGGGAGCTCATTTCAGCCACTTGTATTCGCAATCTCATTCTTTCAGTCACTACCCAAAGTTCGTGACCATAGGTGAGGGTAGGAATGTAAATCTACTGTTAAATTGAGAGCGTTGCCTTCTGGCTCAGCTCCATCTTCACCACGATGGACTGGTACAAGCTCCACTTTACAGCAGAGACTGCACCGATCTCCCGCTCCATCCTTCCCTCATTCGTGAACAAGACCCCGAGATACTTGAACTCCTCCACTTGGGGCAAGACCTCATTCCAGACCCGGAGGGTGCATTTCACTCTTTTCCGACTGAGAACCATGGCCTCAGACTTGGAGGTGGTGATTCTCATCCCAGTCGCATCACACTCACCTGTAGGGGTCCAGCGAGAGCTGAAGGTCCTGGCTCGATGAAGCCCAAGGGACAACGTCATCTGCAAAAAGCACTGATGAGATCCTATGGCCACCAAACCAGAACCCCTCAATACCTTGACTGCACCGAGAAATTCTGTCTATAAAAATGAACAGAATATGAATAGAATATGAACAGAACCATTGACAAAGGGCAGCCTTGGCAGAGTACAACTCCCACTGAAAACGAATTGGAGAGGCCGTACCTACCAATCACGCCCTTCCA
Source organism: Neosilurus hyrtlii (assembly GCA_028564935.1). Taxonomy (NCBI): domain Eukaryota; kingdom Metazoa; phylum Chordata; class Actinopteri; order Siluriformes; family Plotosidae; genus Neosilurus; species Neosilurus hyrtlii. The sequence goes on along the minus strand of JAOUQZ010045741.1, from coordinate 6,564 downwards.
GGTCACACTGTCATTGACCACATGGTCAGTGAAGTCTACCAGGACGACGAGAGAGTCCCCAAAAGGGGTGGGTATTCTGAACTGTTATTTGGTGCATAAGCACATATAGTTTGGACCCGTCCCCCAACCTGAAGGCGGAGGGAGGCTACCCTTTCGTCCACCGGAGAAAACCCCAACATGTGGGCACCGAGGCGGGGGGCAACAAGGATGCCCACACTGGCTCGCCGCCTGTCCCCATGAGCAGCTCCAGAATAAAACAAGTTCCAGCCCCTCTCAAGAAGGGTGGTTCCAGAGCCCAAGCTACGTGTTGAGGTGAGCCCAACTATATTTAGTCGGTTTCCCTCAACCTCACACACCAGCTCAGGCTCCTTCCCTGCCAGAGAGGTGACAATCCGTGTCCCAAAAGCCAGAGTCAGTAGCTGAGGTTTGGTCCGGCAGAACCCACGCCTTCGGCTGCTACCCAGCTCACATTGCACCCGACCCCTATTGCCCCTCTCACAGGAGGTTGGTCCATGGGAGGGCGGACCCATGTCTCCTCTTGAGGCTGGGCCCGGCCGAGCTCCATAGGCAGAAGCCCAACCACCAGGTGCTCGCCTTCAAGCCCCTCCCCAAGGCCTGGCTCCAGGGGAGGACCCCGGTAACCCACATCCGGGCAAGGGAAACTGTGTCCTTGAAATAATTTTGCTCATAGAGGTCTTGTGAACCGTGCTTAGTCTGGATCTTCACCTAGGACCTGTTTGCCTTGGGTGACCCTACCAGGGGCATAATACCCTAGACAACATAGCTCCCAGGATCATTAGGACACGCAAACCCCTCCACCAAGATAAGGTGGCGATTCAAGGAGGAGAATACAGTGTTATCTCTTGGAAATAAAATGGAATCACCCACAGTATCTTTCTGAAACCATTTGTTTACTCCTGTACACAAGTGTTAATGACCCTTGCAGTGGGGATGATGATATTAGTAAACATCAATTCTATGAATTGGTGTTGCACTGCCAAGTTATCATGTATGCACAAGCTCATTCCTCTGTTTTTTTGAAAACTTAAGGTTTTCATTTCACTAGCTCATAAGCAAAAAGACAGCCACTGATATCGAAGTATGATTTCATTATTTCATTTATTTATTTTTCAGGCCTTCCAAGTCACCCAATTTGTGTTCCATGGATAAAATGCATATTTTGTTCTCTAAACTGCCAAAAAAAATTAATAAATAAAAATGGCCCAAAACACTTAAAAGCCATACCAGAGGAATAGATGCTTGAATCATTTACACCCTGCCGGATAAACCCATATCGAAATTAGCGAGATTCATAATAAAAAAAGTCTCTCCATTCTATGATATGGTCTCTGTGTCATATAAGTTGGCACTTCAGTAAGAATGCAAGTATAACAACAAAGATGATTAGTGGTGTAATGAGCTGGTTCATCTGAGCTGGTGGGTTGTGCCTACCTATTAATGTCTTGCCTATTTGGAGATGGCACCCTCTGTGAAGTAGCATTTTTACTGGGTGACTCAGTGCGGCTCAGGAAAATTATATTACTGCGGAGGTGTTTTTTTTTTTTTTTTTTTTGTTTTTTTTGACGCCCTGACTGACTCACTAATCATGCTTTTGTTTTTAATTTTACCGAAATAGGTCCTATGTACAGTAAAACTTTAATAGGCTCGAGAAATGTATAGACACTACATTAGACACTATTAACATCCTCCCACCAGTTCTGAAAAAAAGGAGACGTGTTTGTTCCATAGCTACAGGCAGCTGAAAAGGAAGCTGTAGGAAGTCTTAATGACCTTTTAGCTGCATCGTCTCAAAGTGATCGAGAATAATGATGTATGATTTCTGCCTCCAGTGTCATTTTATGTAGATGATATTACAACGATTGCCTTTTTCCTTGTGGAAACATTTCTATTTATAAGAAATATAATGCCTTCACAGAAAAATAAATTCATCCATTTATTAGAGTATAAACAAGGTCCAGTTTAAAGTATGCAGAAAGTTAATTTATTCATCTTTTATTTATTTATTAAGCATTTCATCCTGGTCAGGAAACGAGCACACAAATATTCATTCCTATGGGCAATTTAGCATAGGTAAATATCCATAGGTTTGAATATCCATCCACTGGCATATTTTTTGGAAGATGGAAGGGAAAAGAAGAGCTGAGATGGCATGTGAAATTCCACACAGATGTTAATGTAAGCTCGCAATCCAATCAAAATGTCACTTTTTCTATGGCGTTTTGGTGTTTCTTTTACACATAAAATGTAAAATAGGCCTTTTGAAAACCTAGCAGGATGAAGATTTTCTGAGACTTTTTAACAGGTTTGACATGATTTTGGCTTGTAACGTCAGTATGTGTGATGGAATCTTTGTGATTTCACATCAAAGTTGGGACTCTCATCTTCTTTGTTTGAAAAAGGGAAAGTGTGTTTCTGGATTTTTATGTGGGCGGCGACGTTTTAAAACATGCGGGAATGAGGGTTTTTTTCAGAGCAGAGGACGGAGGAAACCCCCCGTTTTAAATATAATAGGGTACAAGTGGACTAAGCCTTAGTTAGAGTGTATATTTTCTATTTTATATGTGTTACTTTTCTGCCAGTAAAATCATAAAATGCTGTTAATGATCAATAAAATAATGTTCAGTCTTGCATAACAGTATCTGTATGATTTTTTTCCTGTTTCTGTTCCTCTGTGATATTGTGACTGTAATTATCAGACGCTTTGATTTTTTTAGAGTGTCCAGATATTAAATGGCACACTGCACATAGCAACATGCTGCTTTAACCTGACCTGTCTGGTGTGTACCTTGGGTTTCGTGATGCTGTTTTTAAAATAATCTTTTCTAACAAACCTCTGAGACCTTTACAGAACAGTTATATTTATACTGAGATTAAATTACACAGAGGTGGATATTATTTAATAATTAGGTGACTTCTGAAGGCAATTGGTTGCAATGAATTGTGTCTAAAGGCATCAGAGTAAAGGGGGCTGAATATATATGCATGCAACACTTTCAGATTTTTACTTGTAAAAAAAATGTATCGTTTGCCTTCCACCTCACAATAATGCGCCACTTTTTAATGGTTTATCACATAAAATCCCAATAAAACGACACATTTACGTTTGCGGAAGTAACATGACAAATATGGAAAAGTTATGAGGTATTAATACTTTTTAGTCACTATAACATAAATAACTGGTAATTCAGGGTGACCCAAAACAAAAATGGTTAAAGATAATCAAATTATTATTGGCACACATGACACTTTATTCAGAACAGTTTGTATACATCATGTTTTAAAGATGGCATCCTCCAAATGGTGACTGACATCATCTATACAATACATTGTCATTGTCCTAATGAATAGCAACCCTAAGGCCTTCAGGAGCACCAGTGATTAGGGAAAAGCGTCTAACCATCACGTTGCTTTTGGAACATCAAGAAAAACCTCTAGCATACATCCATTCATCTGTCCTTCCTATGTACGTGTACACATGGGAACCCTGTGTTATTCTTTGAAAAGCTCTTTTCACTAGTCTACACATTTTGCCCTAAAAAAATGCCCATGAAATGCGCATACACAGTCTGGGGAGTGTTGCAGTCTGAAATGACTTTCATAAGGAGTAAGCTGAATTGCCGTCAGCTTGTTTCTGCCCTGTGATGTCCTGGCCAGCTGTCCAGGGTGTATTCTGGCCTCGCCCACAGTCGACTAAGATAATCCTTAATTAGGATTAAGCAGTTCAGAAAATGAATGAATGAATGAATGATATTGAAATGTAATTGTATCCATTAGCATATTTTTAGCTGAATGTTTTTTAATGAAGACATAAAGAAAGGTTCCTGGATTCAAGTTTCTTGTTCAGGCATTTCTGTGTAGAGTTTGCATGTTCTCACTGTGCTTGCGTGGGTTTCATCCGGGTATTCTGGTTTCCTCTCACAGTCCAAAAACATGCATGAACAGGGAGTGCGTTGACCGTGTGATACTCGGGTCATGTGATGTGACTTCATTGTTAGTGACGTGAAACAAATAAATAAACCTACGTGTTCTCTAAACCTACGGTTTTTAAATGGGACTAATATTGCGTGTTTGGTTACCTCATTTTTATTCCCTTCTATAAACAATTTTATTATAAAATAAATGAATCTTGATATATGTAGGATGTATGCATGGAGTTTGAGAGTTTCAATGAAAAACTTCATAAGGGAAATCATAAGGGAGCTCTACCTTTAGTGACGTTTAAATCTATATAGTAGTTTTAGAACAGAAACATTTAAAAGAAACCCACTGAAATGTAAAATTATCATTAGTGGTTTGTGGCCATTAGTTCCCTTTCTGGAACCATTGCTTCAGGGAAGAAAAAGAATACATTTGCCCCTTGTTCCTCAAAAAAAAAAACGGAACTCTCAGAGAATATCCACCACGTTTGTAGTGATATAAACTTTTCATTAAAAATATTAAAAGTAATTTTAATGAATTAATTAATTCATTAATGGATTTATTTATTCTCTGTTAATTATTCTGATTAGTTAGGATTTCCCCACTCTATGTATAGATATATGTATAGATATCAGGGCAGATCCAAAAGTCCGTAGCCTTATGCATTTTTCATTATTTTTGTTTTATACTGGTACTGATTTTCAGAACTACACTCTGTCCCAATAATATTAAGTTGAAAACTGTTGGTGCTAGTTGTAATTCAGTGGAGTTATTTAGGTCTGTACCTTGGGTGTCCTGTTGCTTCAGGACAATGCACCAGTTCACACCTCACAGGTGGCCTTTGCTGCAGCAGCCGAGTCTTCGAACTTCTACCACACCCGCCTTTTTCACCTGATCTTGCACCCTCAGACTTTTATTTGCTTCCCAAGGATGATGTTTTGTGAGTGATAACAAAGTCATTGAGGCTGTTGAGACCTTTTAAGAGGAGCACAATGCCAGCTTATACAGAGACAGAACTGTAAAGTTGGAACAAAGATAATTGATGTTCAGGGAGATGTTGAGAAATAAAGTTATTAAACTTAGGAAATTGTTGAGTTTTTCTATCTGGGCCACAAACTTTTGGATTTACCCTTGTGTATCCCCTATACATAGATCTACAGTGTCTATAAATATATCATTCATTCATTCATTCATTCAAGATGCTTAATCCTAATTTCAGAGTCGCGGGGAGGCTGGTGCCCATCTCAGCCAACTCTGAGTGAGGACGGTGTACACCCTGGACAGCTCGCCAATCCATTGCAGTATATAAGTATAAGAGTGGGTCCATACATATTTTGACAGTTTTATGATGTTTGTAAATATTTAACAAAAGCACTGCTTTAAACATTTAGGAATTACACTTATTTTGCACGTAATCCTCCTCATTCTTAGATGCTTAAAAGTTTCATGCTATGGTTAGCAAAGTGTATTTAGACATCAAATATGCTTGTGCCATACATTTCAGACCGAGGGCTTGGTTAAAATGTAACCCAATTTGTTATCATCCAAAACATGGAATACATGTTTCTACAAATTGTAACACATTACCTTTGGAGATATTCCTATTTAAATCATGTGTATTATAACAGGAAATATCATGATTTTTACCTTTACATCAATGAGATCTCTGTTCATAGACTGTGGTGTGCTTTCAGTTTGCAGTCCTATCATATGTTCCCTCACAATGGTTAGGCTTCACTCTGTCGCAATGCAATACATTCCACTTAGGTTTCCCCTGTACAGCTCATGTTCCTTTCCGTAGAAATGATACCACTGCCACGACAATGCCTATATCGCATTGTTTAGTAAAGAAAATTAGTTGTCCCCAAGATGGATTAATGAGCTGTTCAGGGTGTAACCTGCCATCGCCCAGGCTAAGCTGAGATAGGCTGCTTCGGCAAGTAAATAAATATATAAATAAATGGTTTTTTGTTTTTTTTTTTTGACTAACTGGTATATACTGACTAGGGTCCTGGAGAGGCCGGAGCCTATCTCAGCCAACTCTGGGAAAAGGAGGGGTATATAATAAAAATTGTTTAATCATTAATTTATTAATTTTCCAAGCTGCTTCATCCAAATTAGGGTTACAGGGAGGCTTGCGCCTATCTCAACCGACTCTGGGCAAAGCTGGGGTACACCCTGAACAGCTCGCCAGACCATTGCAGGGACAACACAAATACAATGATACCCACTCACACTCAAACCTATGGGTGATTTGGAACAGCCAGTTAACCTATTGTGCATGTTTTTGGACTGTGGAAGGAAACCGGAGTATTCGGAGGAAACCCACGCAAGCACCCGAGCCCAGGAATTAAACCCAGGCCTTCTTAGTGTGAGGCAGATGTGCTAAGCACTGCGCCACCATGCTCCGCCAATTTTTAACCATAAATAATAAAATGTAAAAAAAAATTGTTTTACTGACACTGTAAAACCATTAGATATAATGACTGTGGATATCCAACTATCGTGGAATCACACTCCTCAGCTTACCTGGGAAAGTCTATTCAGGAGTTGAACCTCGGATTCAGGAGGAACAATGTGGTTTTCGTCCCGGCCGCAGCACTCTTGACCAGCTCTACACACTCT
>JAOUQZ010045739.1:0-10104 GCA_028564935.1 Neosilurus hyrtlii | reverse complement strand
GGGGGACAGCAGTGACAACCCGTTGATAGTGGGGCTTGAACCCCCGACCTTGGGATCAGCAATCCAGCACCTTACCAGGATTATATTTTAATTAACATTAACAACAATTTCATTAAACAGGTAAGTGAGTCCTTCACAACTGCTTTCTTGTACTCAGCGGTGTAGCTCTTCCTTTTTGCACTCATGTCTGGGGTCAAAAACGACAGGATAATACCAGTAAAATGATTGCTGTTATACTCCCCCAGTCCTGCTTTAACCTCATCATGCCCCTCAGTCCTGCTTTATAATACTTTACTTACCGTTTTGTTCCCTTAACTTCCTCTTTTTCCAATCAGGTGAGATCCTCTTAGAGAAACCAAGTACTTCCTTCACACTGCTCTGGTACAGAGATCGAGTAAAAGGTCACAATTGCTGTTCTTCTTACAGCTACACAATATCCAGGGGCTTCAGTATCTCAGAGCTTCATCTCTCATACCCTGCTTCCAAGGAATATTTCAACTACTTTGGCAACTTCTGTCAGGGTGATGGTCTCATCTTCCCCAAATAAACTTTTGCTCAGTGAAACACGTTGGGTGACATGCTCCAAATTTCAGTGTACCATGTTATATCCTTAATAAATGCTTCATATGAACATATCTAATTAAGTCATATAAGTCAATGCCACAAGTGCAGTATTTACTGTTATCGACAACAATAATCACAATGTGCTTCTCACAAAATTGAACAAAATGCATTTAATTTGTCACAATGAAACACACCAAATGTAGTTTCATTTATTATACTGATTTGCTTTTCAGTGTATGATCCATTTCTTTAAAAAGTTCGTTGAAATATTAAAGCATGTATTCCTAGATGTCCATAAACGAGAATGTGATTGATGTAAATGTATTAAACTTGGAATGGTACATAGATATGGAATGTCAATATGGGACAAGTGGAAAGAAATTTGTTCACAGACTAAATGTATTTATTTGTTTATTTTTATTTTTATTATTTTTGTCTCCTTGTTCAAATGCAAATCCTGTGTATGCAAAATAGGATGGTATCATTGATTTACCCAGTTGACATTTCACACTGCAAGATTAAAATCTGGTTTTTAAAAGGAACCTGGAAAAATGTTGTAATTATTCCAACCCTAAAAAAAAAAGTCTTCCATAATAGTCATGAATGGTGATGGATGTCAAACACATGAATGAACACACCCACAAATTTTGCATATAGTTCCCCACATTCAGGTTCAGGGCATTTCTGCAGGTATTGTGGAGGATGAATCAGTGACAGTTGTAGTGTAAGTGTAGCTTTGCACTAGCCCTTGTTGATAATGATATTCCAGTTATTACTAATATTATTGAAAACCTTTGTTCCATAGTTCCATATGCATTCTGTAGTGTCTAGTTCTTTAGTTCCAAAACTCTATCCAGCATGCCGAGCCTTGTCTCTATAAAAATCAGCACACATATGTACAGAGATCTCTGGGTGTTGTTCAACAGGTTTTACTTCATTCTATTTGCATGGAAAATGCATGGCAATGAAGATCTTGTGTGGAGCACTTTGTACTCTGGTATGCCATCTGTGCTATTGCATTATCTCTCACACTGTTTTTTCTGTTTTCAGCTAACGTGAAGATGTTATTTCTTTACCACCCCGTTGTCATGCATAAACATAAAAAGACATAATATATTTCTAGGGTGTTTTTTTTCACATTTTTGAAGCAAGTTCAAAGTATCACTTTAAAAATAGTTAAGAATTCACTGAGGTAGAGAGACAGTAGGATGCTTTTAATACAGTAAAGTATCACTTTAAAAAAACTTAAACAATAAGATGTGCAGTATAAAAATAGAACTCCACTTGTTTTGTTTTACCTGGTGTTAAAGTTGAAAGTTTCAGTTGCTTTTACTAAACACAGATTCGCTTGAATGTCCTCAGACGTCTGTTTTGACACTCTTTTAAGCAGGTCATCATTTCAGGTTTTTTTTTACCATTCGTATATTTCAAATTATTTAACCACTTTAGCTGGCACAGCATGAATTCTCTCTTTTCCCTTATCCAAAAAATGAACAGCTTTAGCCATAATCCCTAGCTCTGTATACATGTTTATGTGCCTGTTTACACTTCAAGTTCTATGCCTGCAGAGTCCAGTTTAGCCCAATTGGACAGTAATATGCAATAAAATAGATTGGCTATGAACATCCTATAACTTTGAGAAAGTCAATTTAGTAATATTTCAGTTCGATTAACATGTTTGCATGTGTTATAAAAGAACAGTTTTAGTCAAACTAACACAATCTGACTTTATCTAATGTGGGAATCTAAGCCCTGCGATCCTCCCATAATAGGTGCACACTCTCCGGTACCCTTTTCAAAATGGGAACCACCTCCTGCAGAGTAAACCCTAGACAGCTTGCCATGCCATTTCAGGGCAGAAACATGCTGACGGCTATGCAACCTACTCTTGACAAAAATCAGCAATGGCTGGTGGAGAACATTAAAAAATAAAAGGAGGTTTTGCCAGCTCAAGGCTGCAGTGCATTGTTGTAAATTGTACTAACCAACTAACTAACTAAGATGGTGTCATGGAATCATCCAACTTACCTGATGTCAGTGATGGATAAATCGGCTCAAAGATGAACACCAAGTATTAGCTGGTAACTTTCCACTAATCAGAAAGTAGAAATATTTTGAAAGAACAAGAATGTGATATATGGTTTCATTAACCTATAGTCATTGGCAAAAGTCTTGTTGCACATGTAGACTTTCACGTATAAAACCCATACCTCACCAATATATTAACCTATTTTCATACACTATGCCTTACATTAATCCTACAAGTATACAGATTGTTTTGTTAAAGCAACAGGAAATTGTAAATTTATTGATACTTTTTACAACTAATAAAAGACAAACATATTCATTCTAGACTAGACAAAAGTCTTGTCACAATCATCTAAAATATAATTTAGTAAAATATAATTAGTAAATTATTAATAAACTATATATGCATAAAATACATGTGTTAAAGCAGCTTTCAGGCAATTTACAAAAACTCTTTTTGCAAAAACTGTAGAAAACTTCAAGACCTCCTAAAAGCAAATGCAAATAATTTGCAAGCAGTAGTAAGAAATTTCATACACTCTTGGTGCACATAGATAAGCTCGGTGATGCAAAAAAAATAAAATAAATAAAAATAAAAAAACTATCTACAAAACAAGTGGCTGCACAAAAGTTGTAGTTTACCTGTACAAGACACCACTAGAACACCATAACATGCTTGCAAAGGCCCTAACACATGGAAACTGTTATTTCGTAAGAAACATGGAGTAAAAAAATTACACTTGAGATGAATTATTAATTCAATATCATATTGATGCCACCATGTCATAACTGACCATCTAGAAAATTGCTGGACCCAGAGTTCACCGAAGAGCCAGTCATGTATGAAAGTGAAACATCTCCCTAGGAAGGCGTTCCAGGCGTGTCTCACCAGGAGGAGACCCCAGGGAAGACCTAGGACACGCTGGAGAGACTGGCCTGGGAACGCCTCAGGGTCCCCCCGGAAGAGCTGGAGGAAGTGTCTGGGGAGGGAAGTCTAGGCATCCCTGCTTAGACTGTTGCCTCCACGGCCCAGCCCCGGATAAGCGGAAGAAGATGAGATAATAGCAATTATTGCACTTGTGGGGGTGCACCTTTAGTCACTATAAAGGTTTGTTCCTTTGAAATTGCTATGATATGTGTGTTTGAATTCATTTTAATACTTTTTTAGTAGTTTACTGTTCCTAAATACTATTAGTCATTATCATTTAACCCCTCCAACTTCTACATTTACATTCATTGGGTCACGGGGAGGCTGGCGCCCATCTCAGCCGACTCTGGGCAAGTGGTGGGTAGACCCTGGACAGCTTGCCAGGCCATCGCAGGGCCAACAGTCACACAACCATTCGCACTCACACTCACATCCAGGGGTGATTTGGAACAGCCTACTGTGCATGTTTTTGGACTATGGGAGAAAACCGGAGTATCCGGAGGAAACCCACGCAAGCACATGGAGAACATGCAAACTCCACACAGAAACGCCTGAGCTGGGAATCGAACCCAGGACCTTCTTGCTGTGAGGTGGATGTGCTAACCACTACGCCACCGTGCCACCCTAGGTAGTATTATGTGATAGCACATTTACTTGACCAGGATATATGTCTGGGGTTTCATGTTGTGCCTTGACTACAGAAATATACAGAACTGCAAAAATACAGTATTTTTTCCATTATGGAGAATAAGCAGGAAAAATAGGAGGTCTTGATAAAGAGTACAAAATAGAGTTTTTTTTAATAAGATAACCGTGTTATCTTGTGAATGATAAAAATAAAATAACAAAAAAAATCTGTATATTTTTGTAGCTTTTGCAGCAGTTAATCCAATATTTACGCATATTCCCTGGACAATATTTAATGTGAAATAATGCAGCCTACACAAGTTGAGAGTGAAAAGAAATACATTTGTATTTGTTAACGATCACTTTAATTTTATAAGATAACCGTGTTATCTTGTGAATGATAAAAATCAGCACTAATATTCGCATGTTTTCAGAAGACACTTTCTAAGCATAGATTAAGTAAAGTTTCCTTAGCTGTGTTGTGGTGTAGTAGATAATCGCAGTGTTTGCATAGACTTGTCTTTTAACACATTGACCCGGGTTCGAATCCTACTTGCGTTCACTTTATTTATCAAGAACTTTATTTATTTTATTAATTTATTGTTGCTTTTCTATTAATATGTTCTGGGACATGACAAATGTTTCACTTTATTGAACAGCAATGTAGAGTACCAGATTTCATTTTGAACAAGTGTTATCGTCTTGACGAATCTGTCAGTTATCTTAATAATACTCCTCTTGAATTAATTAAAAAAGGTCAAATTCAAACTTCTTTACTTACCGTAGATGTGCACTTTGAAGTGCAGCTCACACATCTGGCATTAGCACTAGTTCCATCTCTCCTGCTTGGAGAAAGCTGGCGGCCATGTTCATCTGTTCTGCACGGTCTTTAGTTTTGGGCATGGTTATGCTTGAGGTACTGCCCAATTAGCATATCTACAAAACATTTAGGTGCAACATTTAGATTTAAATTTAACATTTAGATTTAGGGGTAGCAATTAGATTTAGATTTAACATTTAAATTTAGAAGTAACATTTAGATTTAGATTTAACAATTAGATTTATATTTCACATTTAGATTTAACTTTATCATTTAGATTTAGATTTCATTTTAAATTTAGATTTAACATTTAGATTTAGCATTTACATTTAAAGTTAGCATTTAGATTTAACATTTATCATTTAGATTTAGATTTAATTTTAAATTTGGATTTAACATTTAGATTTAGATTTAGCATTTACATTTAAAGTTAGCATTTAGATTTAGATTTAACCTTTATCATTTAGATTTAACTTTAAATTTAGATTTAACATTTAGATTTAAATTTAGCATTTAAATTTAGATTTAACTCTTATCATTTAGATTTAACTTTAAATTTAGATTTAACATTTATAGATTTAGATATAGCATTTAGATTTAGATTTAACAGTTATCATTAAGATTTAACATTTAGATTTAGATTTAGCATTTAGATTTAACACTTAACATTTAGATTTAAATTTAACATTTACATTTAGATTTAGATTTAACCTTCAGATTTAACAACTAACAGTTAGGTTTAGATTTAGCATTTAGATTTAGATTTAACAATTAGTTTTAGATTAAATTTTTAGATTTAGATTGAACATTTAATTTTTAGATTTAGCATTTAGATTTAGATTTAACTTTTAAATTTAGACATACCGTTTAGATTTAACTGTTAGCATTTAGATTTAACTTTTGGTTTAACATTTAACATTTAGATTTAACATTTAGATTTAGAATTTAGATTTAACATTCAGATTTAGATTAAACATTTAACATTTAGCTCGGGTGTTTCTGTGTGGAGTTCTCCCAATGCTTGTGTGGGTTTCTTCTGGGTACTTCTTGTGGTTTCCTCCCACAGTCCCAAAAACATGAACAATAAGCTAACTGACTGTTACAAATCTCCCTTAGGTGTGAGTGCGAGGGTGAATGGTTGTATGAGGCCTGGCGAGCTGTCCACGGTGTACCCCGCCCTTGCCCAGAGTCAACTCTAATTAGGATAAAGGAGCTTAGAAAATGAATGAATGAATGAATAAATGAATGAATGAGTATGGGAATTTTGAAATTCAAGAACATGTTGGTACAAAAGCAGCATGGTGGTGAATTGGGTAGTCTTGGTGTGTCACAGCCCTGGGGCCTCATGTAGTATGTATGCACAAAAACGTGGCGTACGTCCTCTCCCACGGCAAAGTTCAGATGTATCAAGAGCGAAATGACCGTGGAAATGAGCGGTGCCTCACGCCAACTTCATGGCTGGCGTAAGCATGTTTCTGCAGCTGTTGGTCCTTTGGTGACACTTAGAGGTGATGCTGGGAAACTGGTGATAATGTGAAAATGAGTTCTTAGAGTTAATTAAAGTGCAATTTGCAGCAAGAGTCGGTTTTCCTAACATAATCGGTGCTGTCGACTGCATGCACTATTAAAGTGCCATAACAGGATGAATTTGTTTATGTCAAAAGGAAGCATTTTCATTCGATCAATGTACAGATCATATGTGATGTGCAAATGCAATTAACTAACATTGTGGCAAGATGGCCTGGTTCAACGCACGATTGATACATCCTGAGTAACACATGGTTGGGAACTACAAGCTGGCACTGTGCACAATTGCGCGGGTGGTTGAGTTCAACCATATAAAAGAGGCAGGGACACAGAATTTACCAATGCATTTATTGAGTCACTGATATCTGTGAGGATGCCTATCCAGGTGATCATTTACGCCACCGATTGCTCTCACTATTTTCTTTTGTAACTCTAGCACAGTGCGGGTGAGGACACGGCCAGTTGGGCGGGCATCAGCAGCCGGTGGTTTGGACACCAGAGCCGCCGCGGATGTTGGAGAAATCCCCCAAGTCTGTGGCACATGGCTGTGGCTGTGTGTGCTCCGTCTCACTGTCTGTTTAAAAAAAAATAATTGTACTTAAACATGAGTCAGTCTTGGAAATCCACTTTCTTGTACTGGCATGTTTAAATTTGTCAAACCAAATAGCATGCACACATTTACGTATAAATCTCTGTCTTACAGCCGTGGGCATCCGTCCTTCGCTAAACAGCCACCTTTAAGTCTGACCACTTCTTTTTTAACTCTACGTGTGTATGCCTTTCCAACTCTACACATACTATCCAACTCAGAACTCTTGCGTTTGTTGTTAATGCGGGAGGACAACTTGCCAAACAGTAGATTTTTACATACTTCTAATTCACATTCTGTAAAATTTCGCTTTTTTTCCATCTTACTCATATTGGAAGGGATTTCTGATCCTGCAAAAAGGGGAATCTCTGGTGCAAGGTTCACTAAAATATGATTTGCATATTTAAATGAGTTTGTCTGGGTGTAAATAACTATTTGTGCATTAATAATTCTAGAAAAGTATTGATGTGCAAGTTCTGCACAATAAAAATGTTTCTCTGAAAGCATCCATTCCATTGCCTGAAGAACACATTCTCTTTTTGTATTCATTTTGCCACATAAATAGTGCATTGGACCATATATCAGTGGTTATTGAACACACTAAAACATAAAACACATGCAAGTACTGTTATCAAAAAAACACACATACATGCTGGTTGATATTCCTTGTAAAATCAGATATGGAGCAATGCCAGATGTCATGCTCTTGAGACTAATCTACAACTAGAAGGTGACATGGGAGTGGATTTTCACTCCTGTCCCATCCCACTCCTACAGAAAAAAAATCCTGTTCCAACCCGCTCCCTTTCAGAATGGCTCCTGTGCCGCTCCTTTTTTTTCTTCTATTAGTCTTTAGGTAATACATTAAGTTTGATTTGCTCCTTATTATTTTTAAGATTACTTTGTGTTCTGCAGTTTTATTTCAAAAGATATGGCAACAGGAACAGTTCATCTGTGATAATATAGGGAGGCATTTATTGCCTTAATCCAATCAAAAAACTTTCACTAAACGGCACAAAACATAAATAATACATGGTCTGTAGTCTCTAAAGTTTTGACCAGTTGCTAAGTCCCTGTTTCTAGCTCTTTTGGAGGTCAGTTAAAGTGAGAAAAAAAGAAAACAGTACATGAGTCACACCCTGCCTACCTTAGTTGAATAAACTCAAACATAAAATACAAATTTGCTTTTATTAATTTATTGAGCATTTAACAGTGACATTACTTTTATGTCTTATGTTATATTGCACTCGACTACCATGAAGTTGTAGTCTGAAGCTACTACCCTGGCAGTTCTGTGAGGTTAATTATTACCTTTTTGTCCAGCCGGGCATATGGGGGCCACCTAGGTCCTGGGCGAAGCCCTGGTGTGGGGCCTGGGGGGTGAGTGGATGCATTAGGTTTAGGATGTCCCCCTGAAGCTCCTGATTAAAGTAAAAACATTTTTTTTACTAATAAAATTTACCTGTACAGTGCTGTTACTTTGAGCAGAATGTAGAGGGATGTTTTTATTAATAAAATGTTACAGCACTTTTTGGTTTTTCTAGCAGAGCAACTAAACAGGTAAAATAACTACCAGTACTTAAACACCAAAGCCAATTTCTGCTACAACAGGGTACAACAGCCTGCTACAGATATCAAACTGTCCAGTCCAGCTGTTTGTTTGCAAGAAGAAGTTCATGTCTACCCATGATCCTGTTACTGTGTGTCCTTTCAGATGTCAACTCCTGAATATCACTCTGTAAAAAATTAAAGGAATGATCAGTTAAGGAACCTATTAAGGCAGAAAAAGTGTCATGAAAAAGGGGCTATGTCTACTTTTAATACTGTGACATATCTACAAATATTTTATAAATAGAGCATGATCATATGCAACAACACTCCCACTCTTTTCAGAATATTCAACATAAGATGATGCTTAGTGCCACAAATAGGCAATAATACAGGCATTGCCCACAATTTGGGGCTTTGATAATGGTTAAAAATGATTCTAAAAGCTTTAAAACCACAGGGGGAATTATAACTATTCACACACACAACACAGACATTTTATCATAGCCATTTTGTCTGGAATGCTGATATTTCAACAAGGTTGTGGTTGAACCTCAACTGTCATTGGTCCTCAACCAGTGTGGCAAAATCATGGAAATTGCAACTGGTCCGTAAATGTACATGCTTTTTTTGGGGGGCAAAAAATGCATAATAAATAGCACAAATTGTCTGTCAATGTATTTTACTCCAAGACATGTAGAATTTGGCACCACTGTTAGCCACTATAAACAAAAGTACAAAATATGAAATAGTGAAATATGGACATAACTTGAAAGTTTTCTTTAAGAAATTAGCATATACGCCATGCTACAGGCAAGCTCAATCGTTCAGATCGAGTGTTATAACAGACTGACTGTTCATCATTTTACAGCAATATTTGAGAACAATTTTAGATTTTCTGTTCAGGCTTGTTGGCAGCTTCTGAACATTGTGGTGTTGCTGTTAACAACTGTACCAGTGCTGGTTGCATGACGGCTGTCAAACCTGCAGCCATTTCACACTGAGGCACTGGAATTGACTCAAAACGATCTTAAGTAAAATGGCCTCTACAAAGAATGGAATGAATGCTGTGAGCTTCCCAGTCTGCCCATGTTCATTTAACTTGCTTAATCCATTTATCACACAATTTTGCTTGGCTGAAAGTCTTTTAAAAATTGAAGAAACTATGATTTACGGCACAATACTTTAACTCTTTCACCTAAAAAATATGCATTAGTGAATATATAAGCACACAGCTCAAACCTTCAACATCCTATTGAATAAAATAACAGTTAAATTTTAGCAAAAATCATTTTTTAATACAAATAGTGTTCACTACCTGCTCTGTTTAACCAAGGGGTGAAACTCTATAGATGACTAACCACAATGTTGTTGACTAACTACCAGCTGTTAGCATTTAATAGGACCCACGCATAATGCCGGCCACACTCTAGATCTAATACTAACTTTTGGATTAAACATCGAAAACATAGT